>JARBWK010000004.1:128417599-128712169 GCA_030556195.1 Anolis apletophallus | reverse complement strand
ATTGATTGATTTATTGATTGATTTAAAAAAATTGTACCCCGGCCTTCTCACCTCTATAGAGGGACTCAGACCGGCTTACAGCAAAAATTCAATGCTACACAAATAAAAACTTAATAATAACTGTTTGGGCTGGAAGTTTAGCCTGAAGAAAATTGAAGTCCTCTACCAGCCTGCACCACAGGAAGAACACCATCATCCTCACGTCAGCATAGGCACATCTGTGCTTAGGTCCAATTCCGGGCTCAATTCAAAGTGTTGGTGTTGACCTTTAAAGCTCTATACGGTTCTGGCCCAGCTTACTTGTCTGAAACATCTGCCGCTCGTCCCACCTCGTACTTTAAGATCATCCGGGAGGCCCTGCTCTCGCTCCCGCCCGGCTTCCCCCAGGTGCGGCTGGTGGGGACGAGGGAGAGGGCCTTCTCGGTGGTGGCTCCGTCTGTGGAATGCGCCCTAGCGACATACGATCAATTCCATCCCTCCTGACATTCAGGAAAAAGTGAAAGCCTGGATGTGGGACCAGGCGTTATAGTAGCACAGGACAGCACTTTAGTAGTTTAATGGAAAGTTGCTGAATAGGGCTCAATGCTTTTATGGACGGAACACTGTTTTTAACATAGGTGAATGCATAGGATGTGTGAATATAATTGTATTTTAATGTATTTTAGTGTCAAATACTGGAGGGTTTTATATTGTGTTTTATACTGCAATTTTGATGTAGGCATCAAATTATGCCTTTTGGAAGCCGCTCTGAGTCCCCCCTCGGGGGTTGAGAAGAGCGGGGTAAAATGCCATAAATAAATAAGTCCGTTCAGCAGTTCACCAACCTGGGAAGCATCATCTCTTCAAACGCCAAGATTGATAAAAAGATTAATCACAGATTATCAAAGGCATATAGTGCATTCGGAAGGCTTCCCAAAAGAGTCTGGAGCAACAAGCACCTGAGGCAAAGCACCAAAATAAGTGTGTACAGAGCTATCGTACTGTCTATTCTCCTCTATGGGTCTGAAACATGGCTCACCTATCGCCAGCACCTACGACTCCTCGAGCGCTTTCATCAGCGCTATCTTCACACAATCCTAAATGTACATTGGACTGACTATGTGACGAATGTTGCTGTCCTTGAGCAAACAGGGATTACCAGCGTTGAGGCCATGCTATTGAAAACACAGCTGCGCTGGGCAGGGCACATCTCTAGGATGGAGGACCACCGCCTCCCAAAGATACTACTCTGTGGTGAACTCGCCACGGGTCAGCGCAAGAGAGGCGCCCCCAAAAAGAGATATAAGGACTCACTGAAACAACATCTCAGGCTGGCCAGATTGATCACCAACAGTGGTCCACACTGGCCTCACATCGGGAGGCATGGAGACACACTATCCACAATGCTGCGGCCTCTTTCAAGAAGAAACGCCGAACGGGTCTCAAAGAGAAACGACAACGCAGAAAGAACATAACTTGGAAACAACATCACCCAAGGAGACTTTCTGCTGTGCTTTCTGCAACCGGACTTGCCTATCTCAGATTGGCCTTTTTAGCCATCAACACGCTTGTAAAAAGCATGGGATGAGTCCTTCCTAAAGTATCTTTGTTCGCGAAGTAATGCCGAGAGACAGATTAAAAACTTAAACACCAAATTACATACATACAAATACATTGCCATTTCAAACAAATTCAACTCAATCTCAAAACGTGGTCACTCAATTCATACTATAATCAATCACAGCCTATTCTGGGAAAACTTCGTTACACATCCAAGTCTTCACCCGCCTCCTGAAGGACAGCAGGGAGGGGGCAGATCTAACATCACTTGGGAGAGAGTTCCACAGCCGAGGGTGTCAGATTATTGCATTTTGAATGGCAATTCATGAGTCAGCACAAGATGTATTTTCTGCAGTGTGACACCAGATGGCGCTGTCTCAAGACTGATGAATGGAATCTTGAGGAATGACAGTTGGGATCTGACAGTTGGGAATTGTCCGTTGAAGAGGACCGTTGGTTTATAATATTTGTGAGGAAAGGATGTATAGAGAGGTAGCTGTGAGGGCTGTTGTTTTTCGATGTTTTGCCAGTTATTGTTAAGTACAATTCAATACAAAGTTATATATTTACCTTGTGAATTGTATGAGAGTTTCATTATTCACACGAACAGAGACTGGAGTATTTGGCCGATGGGGAATTAAACTTCTATATTTCTGTTGCCTATTCCGCTGTGGCATAAATACTCGACGCCGAAGAAAGCACAGCAGGAGGTCAGCATTGATGACTAAAGACCAATCTGAGAAAAGCAAGTTCGCTTGCAGAAAGCACAGCAGAAAGTCTCCTTTGGTGAGATTGTTTCCAAGTTGCAGTTCTTTCTGCGCTGTCGTCTCTCTCGAGACTCGTTCGGCGTGTCTTCTCGAAAGATGCCACAGCATTGTGGATATTGCATCTCCATGCCTCCAAATGTGACCATTGCTGGGCCTGAGATGATGTTATAGGGAGCCCTTTTTTTGGGATGACCTGGAGCGAGTTCACCATAGAGTAGTGTCTTTGGAACCGGTGTTCCTCCATCTTATAGATGTGCCCTGCCCAGTGCAACTGTGTTCTCTATAGCATGGTCTCGTTGCTGGTGACCCCTGTTTGCTCAAGGACAGCAACATTCGTCACATAGTTATATTTCTTCGTATATGTTTGCTGAGTAATTATATGTTTCTTGTATCAGGAGCTAACAATGTATTTCAGAAACATTGGTATTAAAACCTGACTGGTTTTAGTCTGAGCCAATAAATTGAACAGAATGTATTACTTGCGTAACATTAGCGTCCCTTACTAGATGTCAGGATGATACATGAACTGATCGCAACTGTCTCATCTACTTCAGTTGACTCAGCGGTAGGGGCCCTTGTTGCAGACTTCATGGGCCTTAAGTGAATGTGACCCCTTGACATGGTGGTTATTCACCTGGATTACACTGTTTCTTCGGGTACACATCTGGCCCTCCGATGAACGCGAAGGAGGATAGCATGAATGAGTTTGTTTTACTAATAGCCAGGATGACTATGGAGTCGGGGAACTTCAAATACCCTGTGGAGATTCATAAGATCTCTACTAACAAGAAGTTCATGAAGTTGAGGCCTGCCCGGATCAAGGTGAACACTCGACCAATTTGTGTAGCTTGTTGTTGACCTTTGCAACCCAAAGAGCAGTTACATCTGTCAAGTAGTAAGTTTAAGCTCCACTTTGTGATGAGGATCAATTGAACAGATTCGAATGTTAAATTGCCTTTATGGGCTATGTGGCAATGACATTGAATGTTTGCCTGTATATGCATTGCGATCTGCCATGGGTCCCCTTTGGACTGAGAAACGCGGAATACGAATGACGTAAATACATAATGTATAAATAAATAATATTATTAACAATACCTCCATGTGATGTCACATGACATTATTCTCTGGCCACTGATTGCATTATTCTCTGGCCACTGATTGCTGAGGATATCAATCTTGAATGGTCTGTCACCAGACCACAGATATCCATTACTGCTCTCCTCTTGCAAACGTGGTCACTCAATTCATACTATAATCAATCACAGCCTATTCTGGGAAAACTTCGTTACACATCCAAGTCTTCACCCGCCTCCTGAAGGACAGCAGGGAGGGGGCAGATCTAACATCACTTGGGAGAGAGTTCCACAGCCGAGGGGCCACCACAGAGAAGGCCCTGTCCCTCATCCCCATCAGATGTGCTTGCAAAGAAGGTGGGACCGAGAGGATCTTAATGACCTTGATAGTTCATAGGGGAGAATCCGTTTGGACAGATAAACAGGGCCCGTACCGTATCTGGTTTTGTAGGTTAAAACCAGCACTTTGAATTGTGCTTGGAAGCTAATTGATTTTCAAGTTTTTATGAAGTGTTCCTTATTTTTGTGAAAAATTCCCTATTTGTGGGTACCTGTCTCTTATTCATGTGGCAACCCTAGATGGGGGTTGCATTCCACAAACAACAACAAATGAAGCCAAGGCTAGAGTAGAAGAAACCAAAACGTAACGGTGCAAAGCACAGAGGCAATCAATAAGCAGAATATATCCAAAAATATATAATCTCAACCACAATAGTAGAACTCACATATATAGTGCATAATAAACAAGACCCATACCACCTGTGTTCTGAGTGAGCTTCCAAAGAGTCCCAATGAGTCCAGCATATAGTGAGTCCATAAGTAGAGTCCCAGACAAGTGAGGAGGTTAGTACCTCAGATAAGTAAGTTCAAAGCAAACTGGGCATGCATATGATCAACATCATGATGGTAAATCCAAGCACGGAAGCTGTGGAAGCAGACAGTAGGCAGAAGCAAACTCCTGTTGCATTCCACCCACATCCAGAGACCACTGTGAACCCCACCGATGATGGATTTGGACCACACGTGATAAAACATACCAATATACAAACATTAAAACAGCATTATTTGTTATTTATGTATTTATTTATTCGATTTCTACACCGCCACTCCTGAAAGCTCGGGGCAGTTTACAGAACAGATTAATAAAACAATATCTAGTAAAAACAGAAGAATTAAAAGTTCCAACATCACTCAAAGGCCTGCCTGAATAAATGGGTCTTGCATGCTCTGCGAAAGGTGTCTAAGTTTCGCATAGCCCGAGTTTCAGGCGGCAAAGCGTTCCATAACACCAGGGCAATGATGGAAAAAGCCCTTCGCCGGGTTGTCATCAGGCGGAAGGATCTCAAGCTGGGGATGTCTAGGAGGTTCTGGTCCTCTGATCGTAGTGATCTCGGGGGATTATATGGGAACAGGCGATCCTTTAGGCACACTGGCCCCAGACCATACAAGGCCTTAAAAGTAAGAACTAACACCTTGAAAGTAATCCGGAATTCGATTGGTAACCAGTGCAGGTCCTGAAGTATTGGTGTTATACGGCAACTCGCATTAAACATCATTAGTATTTTAAAAGACAATTAAGATTTTTAAAATTTTATTTTTATCCCACTTTTCTTCCATTTGTGGTGAAGTATAGATTACTACTGTTTGGTTTTTTTTGCTGCCACCATGTCCCCAAAGGACTTTTTCTAAACAGAGGAGAGAGACTTGCTTGAATGAGAAACTGATACTTAGTTTACTGATAGAGTTCTTGAGACAAAGCATAATGGTTTCAAATGCTTGGTTGTTACAGTAACTTCTTCTCTCAGAAAGATGTTACAAAATATAGTTCCAGCTTAAGTTTCCTTCAAGCCTTTCCTTTACCAAAAGGACTTGTACTTTAACACTTATAACTGAGTTCTTACTAACTTAGCTAATCCTTAGCTATCACAGCTTCTTCAGTTAGTTTTCGCTCTCTCTCTAACTGACAGACAGCCGACCCTTCTGCTAACCAACCAACTGACCACTGCCAGATTCTACTGACAAGTCAGACTAACTACTCAGACGAAGCTAACCTCCTAGCTCCGCTGACAGCCAAACTCCAACTTTGCTTCTGCTCAGACTGGCAGGCTGTAAGGACTCAAAGCGGCATAGAATGGTTAAATGACAAAAATACATAACACAAAAATACAGCAAAAATATCATATAAGCAAAAGTTAAACTTTGGTAAATTATTACATTAAAAACATTATGCCATCAAAACCATAAAAAAATTCCCTGACCCTCAGGCCATTCAAGTTCTCCATTAAAACTTGTTCTAGGATCCTAAATGCTCGTTTTCTCCCATAATAAACAGCATTGCAAAATACCTAACCTGGACCACGCTGGCTACCAAAGCTCATACAGACAGTCCCCAAAATTACGAACAAGATAGGTTCTGTAAGTTTGTTCTTAAACTGAGTTTGTTTGTAAGTCAGAACAGTTACATTTTTAAGTGTAACTCCAGCCGTGTGTGTGTGAGAGAGAGACCCCCTCAGGGATCTGGACTCCCAGGTTGAGAAACACTTGTTTAGGGTGAAACTCTTTAGGAACATTTCCTTTCAACCTCCCCAGGGCTTTTGGGCTTGTTAGAATATGATTGATTTAATCCAGTGGTTCTCAACTTGTGGGTCTCCAGATGTTTTGGCCTCCAACTCCCAGAAATCCTAACAACCGCTAATCTGTGTTGTCGAAGGCTTTCGTGGTCAGAATCAACCTCTGAGGATGCCTGCCATAGATATGGATGAAACATCATGAGAGAATGATTCTGGGACATGGCCATACAGCCCAGAAAACTCACAGCAGCCCAGCTGGTATACTGGCTGGGATTTCTGGGAGTTGTAGGCCAAAACACCTGGGGACTCACAGGTTGAGAATCACTGATTTAATCCTTCTAGAAATGTCCAGGCTCCAGGTGGTTGCAGAAATAGACCCTTTTGAAAGATGGAACCATAGGGCTTTCGAAACTGCTGAACTTGTATTAATTTTAAATATACGGTATATATTTAATAAAAATATGTTTAATTCATTCTTTTTGGGAGGGGAGGTTGATTTTTCAACAACAATAAGGATAATGGTTATCTTATACAATTAACTTATATTTGGCTTACATGTTTTTCTATCCATAAGGATCCTTATTCATATTTGTTTGCTACCAGGGAACCCTCCATTAGGCATGGCAAATATGTGGTCTTCCAAGTATTCTTGGACCACAGTGCCCATCATCTGATCAGGCAAGGCTAGCTATGGCCATTAGGAGTTGGTATCTAACATCTACAGACAGCAAAATGTCTAGACTAGTGCTTTAATATCAGGGATTGGTAACTTTCCTCCCAGTGAGGCAGGGACGGGTAACACAACTGTGCCCATTGGCATCTGGAAGGATGAGCATTATTCCATTGTATTTCAAGGGCACTCATGGTGAAGCTGTTTTAAAACTGTCTCCTAAGCAATGGAACAATCACATTTCATACATTAAATAAATGTCACCAGGCAATAATTAATGTCTGTGATTTAGCACAAGATTCAAACTAAACGTTTAGTTAACATGTGATTATTGACTAATTTTTCATTTGAGGATACTCAAATAATCTTTTTGTTCAAAAAGACATGTAGAAATCTATTCTTACCCAGTTTTGGCACATAAGTAATGCTATGACTATAACCAGTAGTTCACAACCTTTTTTTGACCAGCAACCACTTTGACCAGGGAGCACTCTCCAACGTTACTACCAAAAGGGTTACAAATCAGTTTTTGGTCAACTTTAGATTCTGTTTGGTTATTTGAGGTGCTAATTCAGAAAATTGCATTGGATAGACCACATCACTTCTAGTTTCTGATACAGAACATATGCCATTCAGTAGTCGCCATCTGCTTGCCCACAGAAAACTATATTTAATAATCTAGAGCCACAGACCTTATTTTAGGTCTCGTGGCCCACCAGTGGGCTGTGGCCGACAGGCTGGGAACCACTGCTATAAACAAAACAATTTTGATCTTCCCTCTTTCTCTGCTAACAATAAATAACATCTAACTATTGGGAACAACTGTTCAGGCATTCTCTGATTTGGCTCCAAATATGTTGCTATGTGACATTAAGAAATGGCCATAAGAAACACAGATGGAAATCACCAGGATCTAATATCCTGGACAGTCTATATGCTTGAAAAATCTGCTTGCAGAACCCCTCTGCCAAAACATGCAGAGTTTCAGCTCTCTGCCAAAAATGATGGTGCCTCACCAAACTACAACTCCCAGGATTCCATAGCATTGAGCCCGGGCAGGTAAAGTGGTGTGTAACTGCATTAATTCAACAGTGCAGGTGCACCCTTAATCTCTTTGCAAACTGGGTAGAACTAAAGGTACTTAATACGCCATCTTCACTACTGTTATGTTACACAGGATAATGAATAAGCTGGAATGAGCTGTGAGGCCAATTAACCTTAAGGTAGATATTTTTCTGGGCACGTACACCTAATGAACACTTCAGTGCATGGAGCTTCAAAAGTGACACTGCCTGCAGACGAGCGGCGCTCTACTTGTCCCTATTGTTCTCGTCTTTCATGCTGATTTTTAAAAGATGTGTTAGCCGAAGCCTCTGTGATTTTTAATTGCTTGCTAGAGAAACAAACAGCATCTGACCCATGCGTTCTGATGCATTAATAGCTCTCCAGATGCCTTCTGCTTGCGAGAAATTTCCCCCTTTTCTGGTTACTAGGGAAACGAGGCGTCCGTCTCATGCTGCCTGACACCAAGTTTTGGCAGCCTTGACTGTTTTCTTCCCTTTGAGACCAACTGAAATCCCAGTTAATACTTCTAACATTTTTAAAGGAAGGTGAATGCTGCTTGTGTATAAGGAATTCAGTAATAACTGGCCAGAGTCATGCAATTTCCACAGGCAACACCTACGCAACCCAGTTAGAGTTCCTTTGTTTCAACTTAACACATATTTATTCCACATTTTCTCAGTGCCTCAAATTATTTTGCTGCAAGATAAAAAAGCATTGTTCTGCCACTGAGAGGGCTTTTATTGGGTTGTTTTTTTAGGGGAGGCTGCATAGAATACAGCTGCCGAAGCCTCACAGGAAGTTGCTGGGTGGCAGCCATGTCAGAGGCAACACTTGCGACACAACTGCCACAAACACCATGGCCATGCTGTCTTGTCATTTATTTGGTTAAAAACATGTATCGGGGACAGAATTGTAGCAGGCAAGTAGCAGCCTTCAAGAATCGCTGGTTAAAGGGTTTCAGAACAGAAGCCTTGTTGAGCTGCTGTCTGGCTCTCAATAACAATCCTGAACACACAGTAGTTATATTTTTCTCCTGATTTGAGATTTAACACTACTGTGTTACCAATGCGTATGAAGTATAATACTAGCCCAGAGAGGGAAAACATGCAAAATGAAACAAAAGAAAATTTGACATTATAGTTGATGCAAAAAACACTAATGACAAAGACCATCCCAGGGATAGCACCCATGACAGGAGCTAGTAGCCAGAACACAGTGATGGAGGCACTCAGGAGATGCTTACTTCACACTGTACACAAGATGGAAGAGGATGTTGCAACATATTCATTCCAATGGCACACTTGGAGACACTTCTAAATACTGACAGTACACAAGCAACCCTTTCAGTTGGGATTCTGATCAAATAACAACATAGAATTGGAAGGGACCGCAAAGGCCATCCAGCCCAACCCCCTGCCACACAGGAACACACAATCAAAGCACCCCAGACAGATGGCCATCCAGCCACTGTTTAAAAACTTCCAGAGAAGGAAACTCTACCACACTCAGAAGCCGAGAATTCTATTGCTGAACAGCTCTTACTGTCAGGAAGTACTTCCTAACGTTCAGGTGGAATCTCTTTTCCTTCAATTGGAAACCATTGCTCTGAGTCTGAGATTCCAGATATTTATTTATTATTATTTATTATTCTGATTTATATCCCGCCACTCCCTGAAGGCTCAGAGTGGTTTACAATACAAACAGAAGGCAATAAAACATAGTTAAAACAAGGAGAAATCCCAATCAACAGGATCCAAATGCCTGCCGGAATAAGAATGAAGGAAGCTTCCCTCCATTGCTTCCTATTTACAAGTGCAGATTATATGCTCTTGTTTGTCCTATTCTACTGTCTGGATTGATTCTACCGATATTGCGGAACTTTTCACATGGACTAGATTATTGTTCTACTCAACACAGAAGTCTAGCTCCTTTGGCTCTTTAGGATCTACTATGGACTGTTTACTCTGCCGCATCATATAAACTCTATGTCACGGATTATTTACCATGAACTCTATGCGTCTTTGAATTGTCACTCCCACAGAGTACAGTAAGATCTCTCAAACGTATCCCCTGTTGTATTGTATATATTTGTCCATGTTATGCATATCGGTCTAATTGATGACTAATTATATTTGATATTATATTTTATACTATATTGTGCTTTTGTGCAACGTGTGTTTTGTAGTCAGCATCCTCTATAGAGCCTGGGCTGTCGGCACACTCCCCTTCCTCTCCCGGCACAGAGGCTTAAACCAGAGGCACCGAAAAGGAAAGAGAGTGTGCTGAGGGCCCAGACACAGACAAGGACGCCACTGTGCCACGTACCAGTAAGGCCTTGCGGACCACCCTGAGAATTTGGGGGGAGGCTGAAGCCCTCAAGCGCCCCCCCAGGCTACATGCCTGCATCCTATATAGCTAAACCAACCAAGTTAATTGGTAATATAGTTCACAACTCCTCCTTATTTTGGTTATTTTACAAAATGGAGAGCCATGGCTGGCATTTGAAGGGAAGTTCTGCAGTATCATGCCCCAAGGCAGTAGCATTTCTGATGGTCCATTGTATGTTCCATCAAATTCTGTAGTCCAGCAACTGGGACGTCTTCACTTTTCTGGCCTTAATTATTGTAATTCTAATTAACAAATGGACTGTCTATTAGAGACCGCCCTTTGTACCAGTTACATTTTTTTATATTTCAATGAAGAATTTAGGTTGCTGTATTAACCCCCGAGGAACATAACTGTCCCACTTTTATATTTAAATAAGCCTAACATTCCCCCTTACACCTGCAATGAATAGTTTGGTCTACTTTTTAATCTCTAAATCTGTATTTATTATAACCTGGGTTATAGGAAAGATGTGCTACCTTGGAAACTAAATTAAAACTGTTTGGTGATTATAACAGATTGCCCATGCATGAAAGACTGGCCTAAGGAATTCTCATACTTGAAGAAATAAAATTAAAAATGACCCCCTCATTCTGAGGCAGGGGGAAATAATTAAATAGCTAATCATTTGTCAGGTACAAAAGCTTATTTGATTTTGGGAGCTAAGAAGGATCAGCTCTAGATAATAAATTAATGGGAAACCACCAACATATACCAGGAGCTGTCAGCTTTCTGAGGAAGGAGCTGCCTCTGAATATTCCTTTCTTAAGAAAACCCTATAAAAGTGATGCGATTGGTATAGTTAACAGGGAACTTGAAGGCACATGCATGCCTATTTGGATAGTTCCTTAATAATGCCAGCAACTGCTCTATGGGGCGGCAGATTCAGGAATGCCCTTACAGTAGAATCAACTCCTTTCTGCGTTAACTTCCACAATAGAGAGATTAGGCATTCATAGAACTGTAGAATCATAGAATCATAGAGCTGGGAGAGACTTTGTGGGCCATCCAGTCCAACCCCCTGCCAAGTAGCAGGAAAATTGCATTCAAAGCACCCCTGACAGATGGCCATCCAGCCTCTGTTTAAAAGTCTCCAAAGAAGGAGCACCCAGCACACTCTGGGGAAGAGAGTTCCACTCCTGAACGGCTCTCACAGTCAGGAAGTTCAGATGGAATCTCCTTTCTTGTAGTTTAGAGTCATTGTTTTGTGTCCTAGTCTCCAGGGCACCAGAAAACAGGCTTGCTCCCTCCTCCATATGACTTCCCCTCACATATTTATATGGCTATCATGTCTCCTTTCAGCCTTCTCTTCTGAAGGCTAAACATGTCCAGTTCTTTAAGCTGTTCCTCATAGGGCTTGTTCTCCAGACCCTTGATCATTTTAGTTGCCCTCCCCTGGACACATTCCAGCTTGTCAACATCTCCCTTCAATTATGGTGCCCAGAATTGGACACAGTATTCGAGACATGGTCTAACCAAGGCATAATACAGGGGAAGCATCCTTGGATCTAGACACTATACTCCTATTGATGCAGGCCAAAATCCCATTGGCTTTTTTTGCCGCCGCATCACATTGTTGGCTCATGTTTAATTTGTTGTCCACGAGGACTCAAAGATCTTTTTCACATGTACTGCTCTCGAGCCACGCATCCCCCATTCTGTATCTTTGCATTTCATTTTTTCTGCTTAAGTAGAGTATCTTGCATTTGTCCCTGTTGAACTTCATTTTGTTAGTTTTGGCCCATCTCTCTAATCTGTTAAGATCGTTTTGAATTCTGCTCCTGTTCTCTGGAGTATTGACTATCCCTCCCAATTTGATGTTGTCTGCAAACTTGATGATCATGCCTTCTGACCCTTCATCTAAGTCATTAATAAAGATGTTGAACAGGACCGGGCACAGGGAGGAACCCTGCGGCACTCCGCACGTCACTTCTTTCCAAGATGAAGAGGAAGCATTGGTGAGCACCCTCTGGTTTCATTCGCTTAATTACAGATCCACCCAACCATAGTTTTGCCTAGCCCACTTTGGACTAGTTTGTTTGCCAGAAGGTCATGGGCACTTTGTTGAAGGCCTTACTGAAATCCAGGTATGCTATATCCACGGCATTCCCTGTATCTACCCAGCTTGTAACTCTATCAAAAAAAGAGATCAGATTAGTCTGGCATGACTTGTTTTTGATAAATCCGTGTTGACTATTAGTGATTACCACATTTGTTTCTAAGTGTTTGCAGACCACTTCCTTAAGTGGCGCCCTACCTTTCTGGTGACGACCTAGCCGCGGTAATCCAGGCCACGGTCATCTCAAGACTGGACTACTGTAACGCCCTTTACATTGGCCTTCCTTTGTTGGTAATGCGGAAACTGAAGATGGTGCAAAACTCTGTGGCTCGACTGCTGGCTGGAGTGACACTATCGTGCCACATCACACCAGTCCTACAGCGCTTGCACTGGCTCCCTATCGAGCACCGGATTGCCTTCAAAGTGCTGGTGCTAACCTTTAAGGCCTTGCATGGTCTGGGGCCAGTGTACCTGAAGGATCGCCTCTCCCTGTACATTCCCCAGAGACTACTACGGTCCATGAACCAAAACCTATTGGAGGTTCCATCACTCAAGATTTGCCGATTGTCATCGACTCGGCAGCACATCTTTTCTGTAGTAGTGCCTACTCTGTGGAATGCCCACCCGGCAGAGGCACGAGCAATAACGTAGTTACAGGCCTTCAGGAGGGCCTTTAAGACCACCCTGTTCCACCAGGCGTTTAATCTCTAAGGTTGTGCTTTCCATTCTGGTCCTAATCTGTTTTTATTCTGTATTTAACTACGTTGTGTTCTGTATTCATTGTTGTGAACCACCCTGAGCCTTTTTGGGAAGGGTGGTATATAAATTGAAATAATAAATAAATAAATTAACAATATTTTCCAGAATCTTGCCTGATATCGACGTGAGGCTGACCTTACAAGTTATGTCAAACCTTTAGGTCTGTATAGTCTTAAAAACTTTTCCATGGCATCTTCCTGATGCCATTCAAATCCTAATAGAACATCAAACAAGATAAGGTTCATGGCAGAGACTGGTAATGACCAGCTACCTGCCTCACATGGTTACCTTAACTTTCAGCACCTGCACTGAAATCTCAATACCATTTTTGCTGACTTTTCAGACAGAAAGTAGGTCTGTGACTCTAACCATTACCATTTTTCTCCTGCATGATTTTTGAAATCTTTGCTTGATGAAGAAGTCAGTGAAGGTTCAAAAGGTTTGTGTAATGCATATTATTTATTATTTATTTAAAACTTTTATATCCTGACCTTTTCACCTCTGAAGAGGGACTCAGACCGGCTTTATGCTTTGGAGCTGGCCAAAAGTATTGCTGCTTGCGGATTTTGTTGTTTTTTGCTGCACTGCCCCTGATATTTTTTGTACCTTGATGCACAAGATAATTTGACATCCCTTAACATTCAGGCTTCATTTATGTCTTGTCAATGCCTCAAATAATGGAAATATTAACATATGGAATGGTATATTAATCAATACATTAACTCATTAATAATCAAATCAAATTTAAATATATAGATTTATAAATATTTCAAATTAAAAATAAACAAATTTTTAAATGTTTGGTTAATAATAAAGTAGGAACATGTTAAGCTTTTAACAAGCAAATTAAAAATATACAAATCCATCTTAAATTAACACCCCCAAATTAACAAGCAACAATATAGGTGTTTTGAATTATTAAACTTATGAAGTCTGATACTGTTGTTAAAAATGCAATGACTCTGAATAATGAATTAATTTTATGAGTTATTTCCAGGCCCCAAACTTGGCATTACAACTTTGGCAGCTCTTAACTCTTTCTTGCCCACATTCACGGCTAAGATATTATTTTCCTTTTAATTAGAGGTGTTTCGTTTATCAGTCTACTAGCTTGGGGACCCGGTGGTGCCCGGGTCATTTGAGAAGTGCAGCAGGATGTAGAGTGGGTCATGGGGGCTCTGTGTGCCAAGTTTGGTCTTGATCCATCATTATTGGGAGTTGCAGTGGTATCATGAAATTACTGAAGGTAGTGGAAGTCCCATCATCTCTGGTCCACCCTCCCCCAAAGTGTAGTAGGATGTAGATTGGGTCATGGGGGCTCTGTGTGCTAAGTTTGGCCTGTATTGGTGAATGGATGAGGGTTGCATTGTTTTTAGGAAGTGAGTGAAGGTACTTCAAGTCCCATCATCCGTGGTCCGTCTCACACAAAACTGCACCAGGATGTAGAGTGGGTCATGAGGGCTCTGTGTGCCAGGTTTGGTGTTGATCAGTCATTGGATTAGGTTTGCAACAGGCTTGGAAAGTGAGGAAAGGTACTGCAAGTCCCATCATCCATGTTCTGCCCCCCTCCAAACTTCAATAGGATGTAGAGTGGGTCACTGGGGCTCTGTGTGCCAAGTGTGGTCTTTCTCGGTGTTTGTTGGGGGCTGCAGTGGTCTGTGGGAACAGAGGGGTGTGAAAGTACTACAAATCCCATCATCCATTGGCAGTCCTCCCCGAACCTCAGCAGGACGTGAAGCCGGTTATGTATGCCAAGTGTGGTCTCGATCAGTAATTGGATGAGGGTCGTAACGGACTTGGGAAGTGAGTAGAGGTACTTCAAGTCCCATCATCCATGGTCCACCCTATTCCGATCTGCACCAGGACGTAGAGTGGGTCATGAGGGCTCTGTGTGCCAGGTTTGGTGTTGAGCAGTCATTGGATTAGGTTTGTAGCAGTCTTGGAAAGTGAGTGAAGGCATTGCACGTCCCATCATCCATGTTCTGCCCCCCTCCAAACTTCAGTAGGATGTAGAGTGGGTCACTGGGGCTCTGTGTGCCAAGTGTGGTCTTTATCAGTGTTTGTTGGGGGCCACAGTGGTCTGTGGGACAGAGGGTAATACAAATCCCATCATCCATTGAAAGTACTACAAATCCCATCATCCATTGTCAGTCCTCCCCCAAACATCACCAGGACGTGAAGGCAGTCATGGGGGTTATGTTTGCCAAGTTTGGTCTCGATCAGTGATTGGTTGAGGGTTGCAGCGGACTTGGGAAGTGAGTAGAGGTACTTCAAGTCCCATCATCCATGGTCCACCCTCCCCCGAACTGCACCAGGACGCATAGAGTGGGTCATGAGGGCTGTGTATGCCAAGCGTGGTCTGTATTGGTCCTTTTTGGTGGCCTCAGTGGTCTGTGGGAACCAAAGTATTAGAAAGTACTACAAATCCCATAATCCATGGGTCATGTCCCCCAAACCGTACCAGGACGTAAAGGGGGTTAGGGGGGGTTATGTGTACCAAGTTTGGTGTAGGTCCTTCACCCGCGCTGGTCGTTGTGGCCTGTGAAAGTGGCTACCAATCAGAATGCTGCCACATTTCCGCCCTCCGCACACATACATACAAACATTCCGTTTTATTAAGGTATACAGATATGGATATGTCATGGCACTATGTTGGAGACATAAGAGAATCATTTTAGAAAAGCAATATTCTTTCTAAGCTTATTGTTATCTGGAATTTCTGCCGTCTTGTTTTATCTCAGTAGCAAAATCTTAATGGTAATATTGGCTTTATTCATGGTATTATATATGTGGACCAAACCTTTTCAACTACTTACACAAGACAAAATGAATGGCTTTTGTAATTGTAGAGATAGTATTACCACTTTTATTTACATACTAGCTGACCCGTGCACGGGTTGCTGTGCCATACACCATTCTCTCTCTCTCTCTCTCTCTGTGTATCTTTCTCTCTCTCTGCCTCTCTCTCTTTCTCGGTCTCTCTCTCTCCTGTCTGTCTATCTTTCTCTCTCTCTCTTTCTGTCTCTCTCCCTCCCTCCCCGCCGCCCTCGCCGCTGTACCGGATCGGAGCAGCGAGGGGGCGGCGGAAGGAGGAAGCGGAGGAGGGCCTAAGGAGGAGGAAGGGCGCCGACTCCTCCTCCCTGCCCAGCCCCCTCCCTCCCTCCGTCCCCGGCGCTGCCGCCGGTGTTCTGGATCGGAGCAGTGAGGGGGAGGCGGAGGAGGGCCTGAGGAGGTGAGGGCGAGTGTTGGCTGCCATGCGCGAACATTCTAAACGCGCACTGGCAACGAAGAAGCCAGAATGCCAGTTCCGTTGGGCGATTTTTGGGGCTTGTGTTTGGGGGTGTTGCGAGGTATGTAGGGCCGGTTGTTTGGGCCGTATAGGTACCTTTTGGTATGTGTTGCCGATTTTAGTGCTTCTGGGGCTTATAGTTTTGCTGTCTATTTGCCTCGTTGCACGACTGTTCAAAATTTATATATATAGATTACATACACCAAGTACTGTTTGACTAATATTTGAATGGATATTCATAAACATTGATGTAGTTGTAGAGAGGAGGAGCCTTGCTGAGTTGCCAGTAATGTGGGAGTCTCTTACACAAAGTTATAAAGCAACTGGGACAAGTTCACACGACTACCATTGTTAGGATGATCATGTCATCCTAGTTTGCCTTCCTCTCATTGTTAACAAATGATGACAGCTGTGAAATAGATGAAGTTGTAATGAGACTTTTTCAATTCTTGTAAGCAGAAAGTGTGAATAGTTTGGGCTTCTGCATCTTTAATATAACTGTGTAGACCAGAGGTTCCCAACCTTTGGTCCTCCAGTTGTTTTGAATGTCAACTCTCAGAAATTCCAGATAGCTTACCATCTGTTAGGAATTGTGGGAGCTGAATCCATTCCCCCTCCCCCCCCGCTCAGACATCAATTGAGAAGTACAAACACTCTAACTCAGTGGTTCTCGACCTGTAGGTCCTCAGGTGTTTTGGCCTACAACTCCCAGAAATCCCAGCCAGTTTATCAGCTGTTAGGATTTCTGGGAGTTGGAGGCCAAAACATTTGGGGACCCACAGCTTGAGGACCACTGCTCTAACTGGAAATGAGTGGAAAACGTGGCACACTCTTGAGTGCAAGACTTTTCTAATTACATTCATATTAAGCCAATTAATGGATCTGCCTCTTATTCACAGTCTTATTCATTTTATGAACGAAAGGCGACCACTGTATGGGCACAACAACTGATGGGCGAGTAACTTATGCAAGTTCAGGGAGCCCTATCCTGCTCCAGGGACATAGCAAAGTTTCCACTGATTGCCAAATGTGCCAAGACAACCCCAAAAACAGATACACCCAAAACAACATTTTGAAAACATTTATTTAAAATGTCAAACAATGCAACGGAGGCCTGCAGTTGAATGAAATGATGAATTCCTGCCTCTGAAGGCTTTCCAAGAATGCTGGCTCCAGAGATAAGTTGCAAGACAGCGCATGGCCCCAGGGCCTGATTCCGCCCAATTATGGTTTTAAAAGATAGTATGCTTTAAAGTATAACTATACATTAACCTTACTGTAAACACACAAACAGACAGCAAGTATGACTTTTCATTCTTTCACAATTAAGACTGGCTCTCCACTTATCCGCAGTATATCAGGCCCAGTCTTTGAATATGGAAATACTGACCCATTAGCTTTTAATTCAAACATGAACAACTCCATAACCAAACCAGAAATTAGAGCTACAGGCATTTATTTTCTGTTAGAAGATTAATTCATACATCTTTTATCTGTTTCTGAAGTGACTGAACAGACTATAGGAATTCTGAATAGGTTGCAAATTTTTGGATTTCTGATTGAAATGAAATGTACTTCACATGTATATGTTGTATATACAGATTTTTTTGTACTTGAGCTTTAAGTGTCCCCAACTATACTTCAGTATCATCTCATATTTTATTACAGAAACATATTGCATTTGCCATGGGAAAACCTAGTATTCAAGTCTCTAGATCGTTTTATAAGCGCTTTCTTTTGTGCTTCGTCAAACCGATGAACTTGGAGATCCTGATCACGGTCAAAAGGCCTTCTCTCTTTAGCTTTATCCTTTTCTTCAGCGGCTTTGCTTTTTAATTTTTTCTGGTGCACATCCATAAGAGATTCCGATCTCTGAGAATCCTGGATAAGAAATAATATGGCAAATCAAACAGGAAATTATATAAATGAATAGTATGTTAAAGGAAATGAAAGTTTAAAAGGGAGAAATGTTGACAAAAAACCCTTCTATCTTCACTCTTCTCTGTGCTTTTAAAAGGACAATGAATGCATGGAATATCAGAGTGCAATTTTTGTCCTATCTGGATTAATCTTTCTATAAATCCCATTAGTTTTTGAGAAACTAATGAAGCTTCTTGGAAAGAAATCAATCCTGTAACAAGACCATGAGGTGATGCCGCTTATCTCTACATGCAGAAATAGTTTCAAACTTTATTATAAGGCAGTGTAGATGGGGCCATATTGTGCAAATGCTGACTGTAGGTTTCCATTCTGGATCACAGTAACGGGATTTTTCCTGCAGTAGGAATTCTAAGTACATTGTTTAAATTCTATAGAATCACTGAAAAAAATGTTATATTGTGAAACATTCAACCAGCTCTCATTGCACAATAATAATCTTGTAAAAAGCAAGATTTCCAACCAAAAAGAGAGAGAATATATGTTAGACTCGGAAATATTCCCACAAATACCAACATCACTGTGGGGAAAGGGCAGAGGGGGTATTAAAGTAAACTAAACATAATACATACATTGTATGAGGACAATTGCTCGACCAATTTTTTGTCTCTCTCTGAAAAGAGAATTTCTGCCTCATCTTTATTGACAGGTTTTTTGCCATCTTTCAGTTCCTGATAAAAAAGAGAAAAGTAATTGATTAGTAGGTACCAGAAATGATCTATTTTTTAAAACTAAAAGTATCGGCCATAACTATTCTGGGAATTTTTTTTTGCAAGAATCCAAAAATAATAATAACCACAACAACTTTATTTTTGTACCCCGCCTCCATCTCCCCAAAGGGACTCAGGGGTGGCTTACATGGGGATGAGCCCAAACAGCATAATTAAAATATAGCACATTAAAATATATAATGGCAACATAAAATAAAACAACAATATTATAGCAAACATCAACCAACAACAAAGAGCTCTATGATAACAATCAGTTCCTTGGTACAGGTGGGCAGACTGGTGTAAAAACAATTGTGCGGATAGGGCTGATGAATAAAGTGCATACATCACATGGCAAACAGTGAAGATAGAGGGCAGTATGAGACTAGACCATTATACATTTAAGTGCAGAACATTACATAGGCATATTCACTGTAAGTGTAGGATAACTGGATGACACCATAAAATGTCTTCTGTGGTCTTGAAGCACAATGGTGTGTCAAAGTTTTAACATAAGGCAACAAGAAGTGTTGTTTATTAAATGCCAGCAACATTTAAAAGGAAAGAGGAAAAGGAAATTGTTTGTTTGTTTGCTTTTTCTTTGTGCGCACTTCCAGCCTATTCACTGGCTGCTATATCAGAGAGCCCCCTAGAGTTCAAAAATGCACACTGCAGTTCTCACCTAGCCTTAAATGCCCTACTCAAGTTTTTGTCCCAAGAGGCTGTTGGGGTTCAGCCTTGTTGCCACTGGACTTGCTTAAGGGAGACAGATAGGCTCTACTCAGCCCCTGATCTTTCTCTCCCCCTCTGGACTAGGTATTATTTAAATGGTAAATATTAGAAATAGTCATTGTTTGAGTTTGTGTTTTATGAATGGTCCCTGGTGACACAGCAGGTTAAACCGCTGAGCTGCTGAACTTGTTGACCGAAAGGTTAGTGGTTCAAATCCAGGGTGCACGGTGAGCTCCTGCTGTTAGCCTCAGTTTCTGCCAACCTAGCAGTTTGAAAACATGGAAATGTGATTCAGTCATGCCGGCCATATGACCTTGGAGGCGGGCATGACTGCATGGAATTCCGTGCAGAGAATTGTATAACTGCATGACTGCAGAGAACGCCAGCTCTTCAGCTTAGAAGTGGAGATGAGCACCAACCCCAAGAGTTGGACACGACTAGACTTAATGTCAGGGGAAACCTTTACCTTTTTATTAGAAATAGTCATTGATTGAGTTTAGTTGTTTGGATAGTTCCATTAGAAAATGCATAAGGATGTGTGTGAACTACAACTTCAATCATCTTGGGCAAATTCCCTGCAAACCCCACCAATATTTAAAGTTGGTCATGTTGGGTATATGTGCCAAGTTTGATTCAGATCCATTGTCTGTGGAGTTCACAGTGCTCTTCGCATAGTGTCCTGTTTGGCTCTTCAAAAACAGCCTTAATTCAAGGTTGAAAGTAAAAGAAAAATGCTTTACTTCAGCAAAACAACGAATAAGCAAATGCCATTGAAAAAACAAGGAAGTCTTAATGCAGACACAAATTAAAGTCTCTTACAAAAGTCCCAAAAGAAACAGCAGACAATGGGCAAAGATCACGAAGTCCTTAGCAGCAGACACAAAGCAGGTTCAATCAGCAACAGAGTCATTGTTAGCAGCGAAAGTTGACTGCTCCTGCTTCTGATTTGTACCCCACGCAGGAGGAGCTAGGCCGTCTCCTAATTAGCTCAGCGTTTTTTGGCAGCTATTCGAGCTGAATGGCATCTGTGCTCTGTCTCCCTTCATCTCTAAAAATGTAGGCACTTGCAAAGCATCATCTGATTCTTCTTCTCCCTCCAATTCCTGAGCACTTCCCTGCTCCCCTTCCTCCTCCGAAGATGAGGAATCCCTAACATATATAGATGAACGACAGCTCCCATCATTCAGGGTCTATCACATCAAACCCTGTCACTAGTTAAAGTTGGACATGTTGGGTATGTGTGCCAAATTTTGTCCAGATCCATCCTCGGTGGGGTTCAGTGTCCTCAATGTGGGTGAACTACATCTCACAACATCCTGGGCCAATCCCCCACACAAAAAATTCTGCCAGCAGTTAAACTTGGTCATGTTGAGTATGTGTGAGAAATTTGGTCCAGAGTCATTGTTGGTGGGGTTCATAGTGCTCTCTAGATGTGGGTGAACTACAATTGTCATCATCCCAGGTCACTCCCCACATCCGCAATAGTATTGGAAATTGGTCATGGTGGGTATGTATGCCAATTTTGGTCCAGATTCATTGTCAAACTGCAAGTTAAACAAAATTCTCTGTTGGAATTTTACATATCTGGCCCTAACCCTAACCCAAAAACAAAAATAATTTGACCCATATTCTCTTAAATTTCAGTTAACAGGTCGACTGTCAGTTATAAATTAATACATGTGAATAAACGAAACCTTACGTTCGCTTTCTTCTCTCTATCAGCTGGAGTATCCGTCCAAATTGATCTATCTCCCGATTTTTCATCAGTTCTTCTTTTGAATGTTCGGGGGCCAAGTCCAAAGCCTTTGAGCTCTGGCGGAAGCTCAGTCATCCAAGACTCTCTTTTAACTTGTTTGGACCCATCCTATAAGCAGAAAGTAGAATCAGAAGCAGCAATATCTCCTTCAGATTTCCAGAAGTACTTCATCTCATTAAAAAATTAAAATAGGCATGAATCTAGAAATAAGCTTACATCATCTTGACCAAGAAGTTTCTCTTTCATTCTCTGTGCTCTATGTTCAATTTCTGTTGTTATATTTGAGTCTACTGGCTCTCTGGGCGGCATTGGGCCAATCACATCTTCCTCTTCTTCGCTATCTGTACTCTTAATTGTTACACGAAATAAAAACAATTTCCATTAATACAACCAGCTAAATAGCTGTATTTGGTACTCTGCCCCAGAGTCTTCAAAGTTTCACATGCATCATAATCTTAATAACAATTTTACAGCTGAAGTTTTTACACACTATAAATGGGTGAGTGGGCATAGGCTTGAGTCAATTACCTGCATAAGTTTACTTAGTAGAAATGAAACTTGATTAGGAATTTACTCATAGCTCAGTTCTTATACCATCCCACACAATCATTCCAAATTGGTCACATTAACGTTTCTGCTCAGTGGTTCATAAAAGATTACTTGCCTCCATGAGCAGTTACCTATTTGCTCTTTTGCTATAGATATAATACACACGTGTTTGTATGCACATCCAGTACTGTTCAGTGTATCCCAAGCCTTTCTAAATACAATACAATTGAAAACCCATGGCAGGAACAGAGAAGAAAAAGAGACTGAATGAAGTGCTTCAAGCTAAAAATAACTTCTCTAGTTTCACTCATCAACCAGAACCTTTGCAGATCCTAATGGCAATTCACAGATGCCTTAAATAGCCAACACCCAAGATGCCAATATAGATATATTGGCCCAAACATCTTCAATGCATAAGGTCTCAAGTGTTGCACTTTTATCCATACCTGAGCCGTGTAACTTCTGCTTTCTTCATTCTTAAAGCCAGGTGGTAAAGCAGGACCTATAATAGGCCTGAAAAAACAAAAACAAAAAACCAAACCATATATTTTAATCAAGTATATAAAACCATGTGAAAATGCAGATAAATGTTATTTACAAAATTTCCAGTTGACTTACAATTAAACTTAATGATCTCAGAAATATTTTTCCTCGTATTATTATTAATTTTTTACATTCTCTAGGCCTGATTTTGAGAACTGCCGAATCATTCATTTGATGCTGCTGCCTGCCAAATGCTGAAGACAAGCTTGTCTTTTAGGTGTTTGACATAGGGCTAAGATACACTGCGAGTTTCAAATAGCTCTTGGCTCCATAGAGGGGGGTGGGGCAGGAAAGGAAGGCTTCTTCAAACAATGAGACATTGTTGGAGAAGGGGCAAGGAGATTTCTGTTAAAGTTGCTTGTTTTTTTTGCCCCTCCAGTATTCCTGATGGTCAGTTTAAATAATTTCCTATAGTGCTGTAAAGTATGGCTGAAAGGTTTCTATTTATTTGTATTCAGTGATTTTGATGGAAAGTCCTAAAACTGCTGAAGGATCAGCACCATATTTATTTTATTTATTTATTTATTATTCGGGCTTCTATGCCGCCGACTCCCTGGGGCTCGCGGCGGCTTACAAGAGCCGATAGGGATAAAAACAGGCAATAAGACCTTTGCTGTTTTTATTTCATGTTACAATGAAGAGTACAGATAGCGAAGATATTTGCAGTTGTTATGTCCCAATACTAGCTTAAAGCCACACAGAACTTTTTCTTTTATTTATTATTTACTTTATTTACTTTATTTATATTCCGCCCTTCTCACCCCGAGGGGGACTGAGGGCGGATTACAGGTACACTTACAAGCAGACAATCCTTGCCGTTTATCACTGTACAGTAATACACTTTGACATATTGCACACATATAAACAGAGGCAAATCTGGCCACCAGGGGGAGCTGACACACTCCTCATCTCTCAGCATTTTCCAGCGTCCTCGTTGTTCCTTCCGCATTCTTGGAGTTCTTTAATGGCCTCATAATTCAGTCAAACTTTGCCTCCCCACTTAATGTGGTACCCTTATCTCCTACTTGACAGATGCAACTGTCTTTCGGGCTGCAAAGGTCGGCAGTAGGCTACACTTAAAGGTCGAGCACCCACCTCGAGCCAGGCAGGCCTCGAATTCATGACCTACTGGTCAGAGAGATCTTATGCAGCTGACACTTAGCCAGCTGCGCCACATTCCCGGTGTTTTCAGGGAACAGCCTTTCCCCCCAGTCTATCAGGGTTTGTTCATTTAGTCCAAGTGATCTGAATCATTTATTAAAGGGCCTGTGTTTTGTATTCATGCTAGGTCTGCTTCAATTTTCACCACTTAAACCCATGTAAGTGAATATTCTGTTTTAAGAAACTGTTGATTTTAATGCTTATCTTGCAAACCCTTAATCGTTTTAGGCATTTGTTTTTGTTTGAGACTGATATAAAAAAACTTCTTTTTATAATTTCAATTGCCACCCCCTTTTTATTTTAAGTTGACAATTTCTGGTTGATTGGAAGCAAACGTGCAACCATTTGGTTAAACAAATTTCCACTGTTATCATCCATTCCTTCCTCCTTTTTTCAGATTCCCTTTCCTGTTCCTTTTCTGAGTGACATGTTTACTTTTTCACTTGCTCTGCTGTGAATCATCTGTCTTGCAGTTCATGAATTCTATCTCTATCACGACAGCTTTTACACATTTGCTAATTATATGAGCATAATTTAACAATAGGTATTTTGGATTTTTATTATTTATTTTTACAGTAAACCACACAAGATGTTAACAGCACACCTAATTGATGCTTCTGTCTTGTTCTGCAGCAAACAACTCGCTCTCTTTATATCTCATTCCAATCCATTACAACTGGAGCAAAAAATGGAAAGAAGCAAACTTCAAAAGAAAAGGTTTCTATTTTAATATAATTTTATAATGATTTCTCAGATGTTCTAGTAGGCTATGTATCTTATGTTCAGATCTGAAAACTCAATTGTTGATTGCTATTCCAACAATATTAATACAAATTCAAAGAGCGAAGAATACACTACTTGACTTTCATATTCAAAATCAAAAGGCTACTGGATCATCTCTGTTGCTAATATAATTCCTATCCTCTTACTTTACGTGTTCTTCTGTAGGGTCCGCCCTCATCAAGGGTTAATGAAAACATGATATTTTAAAATACAAATAGTGGAGCTCCACATTTAAAAATACAGCATATAACAGTGTTGCTACCAACATGCCAAGAAGAATTCATTCCAGAGAAGAAGGCAACAATCCCTATTTCAGGATTCCCTGAGAAATGAAGTTGCACCTTCTTCATTCTAAAACAAGGGTGTCCAACCGGCGGCCCGCGGGTGTATATGGCCCCCCAGCCCCTTCCCCACGGCCCCCTACCCTCCTGCAAGATATCTGCTTTTTAAGATTTTTTTTTTAAAAAATTAAATATTTTTTTGAATATTTTTTATTTATTTTTTTTGCGGCATGGGGGGGTGAGGGGCGGGGCAGGGAGGAGGAGCAGGCTCCCTTCCTCCTCCTACTTCCTCCCCCTCTCCCTCCCTCCTCCTCCCTTCTCTCTCTCTCTTTCCCTTTCATTCCTTCCCCTTCCACCACCTGAAAGAAAGAGGGAAGGAGAGAGTGCGAGAGAGAGGGGCGTGGCCAGAGCGAAAAAGGGGCGGTGCCAAGTTTGGAGCAGGGGGGGGGTGCTCACCCATTCCCTTTCTGGCTTCCTCCTCTTCTGAGGATTCCTGCCAAGTTTGGTCCTGATCCATCATTATTTGAGTCCACAGTGCTCTCTGGATGGAGAACTACAACTCCCAAACTCAAGGTTCAGTACTTTCTGTTGCTCTCATGAGAGTTTAGGTTTGATTCAACATGGCTGAGGAATGCTTTGATTGTATTTTCCCCTTATGGCAGGAGGAGATTGGACTGGATGGCCTTTGGAGGTCTCCTATTCTAGGAACCCATTGTAATTAATATTATTATTATTATTATCATCATCATCAGAGGCTGAATGGCCATCTGTGAGGAATGCTTTGATTGTGTTTTCCCTTTATAGCAGAAGGAGATTGGACTGATGGCCCTTGGAGGTCTCCTATTCTAGGAACCCATTGTAATTTTTATTATTATTATTATTATCATCATCATCAGAGGCTGAATGGTCATCTGTGAGGAATGCTTTGATTGGGATGGCCCTGGATGGCCCTTGGAGGTCTCCTACCCCAGGAACCTGTTGTTGTTATTATTATTATTATTATTATTAGCAGAGGCAGAATGAATATTATGCCTTATCATTCAGGGTTATAGGCCTGTGTGGAAGGGCCTTGGCTTCTTATTTGACTTCCATTCCACACATCTGACTAAAATCCCATGTTATTTGCTTTAAACCAGATTATATGAGTGTGGACTCCGATAATCCAGTTCAAAGCAGGTATTCTGGGTTATATGGCCGTGTGGAAGGGCCCTGAGTCCACACTGTAATATAATCCAGTTCAAAGCAGGTTTTGTGGGGTTTCCTGCCTGGATATTCTGAGTTATGTGGCTGTATGAAGGGCCCTGAGTCCACACTGCAATATAATCCAGTTCAAAGCAGGGACTGGGACTTGAGACTGGGATTTTGGTGTTCATCTCTATCTCCAAGTCAAAACCCCGGTGTCCTCCACAGACACCTCCAAGGCGGGGAGAGGGCGAAGCCGGGGAGGGGGCGGAGCCGGGGAGAGGCGGAGCTGGGGGCGGGGCAGGGGTGGAGCCAGGGAGGGGGCGGAGCCAGGGCGGAGGCAGACCCTTCGGCCCCCCAGGTCATCAGTGACCGGAATTCCGGCCACAGGTCCGGTAGAAGTTGGACAGCCCTGTTCTAAAACATCACCTCCGCCTAGCTGCTGAAAGAGAGATGCAGCTTTTCTTCTTATCTATTTCTGGTTGAGAAAATAGGAGCTGTTGCTAAGGAGCAGTTGTTTTGCTTCTCTTCCAACAGTTCCTCAAATGTTCTGCACAAAAACAGCCCCACCCTCCTCTCCTATAAGAAACTCCTAAAAACACACTTATGCACTGGAGAGGAGGAGGACTAGGACACTTTCAATCACTGGAATGCTGGCTAATCCATCTGTATTATATGGCTGCTATGATACATCTTAAATGAAGCACTGGTGCTAGCCATTTTTAATGTAATGTTTCTTAATTTGCTTTTAGGGTGTATATTGTAATGATTACTCATGTTTCTGTCTTATTTTTATTTTGATGCTCAATTCTTTTGTTGTATGTTTATTGTTGTTATTATCCATTATCCTGTATTATTTTGATGTATTTGTACCCATTTTGAAGCACTGAATGTTTGCCCTTTCTGTGTGTAAACCACCCTGAGTCCCTCCAGGGAAAGGGGGCTGTCTAGAAATAAATTATTATTATTACTATTAATTAACCAAACAGTTGTGTAGTTATGAAATCTGATTCAAAAGACCCACATATATGTAAAATATTCTGGAGTCACTTCTTCACAATCACAAATGAGAGTACATTAGACTGAGTTAACATCTGCCCCCCACAGCAATTTTTCTAAAACCCAGTAGAGCACGGATAGCTCCAGTTTCAACTAGGCAAAGTGGCCCCAATGGACCCTACTCTATCTGTACGTCTTTGTGGAGATTCCAACGTGTGGCAACAGGGTTCTAAGTAGACTCTATCCTCCATGTAAATGGCACATTATGATGAGATGTTAGTGGAACATGTTTTGGCACTTCTTGGGATGCCAGATAAAGAAGAAAACAATAGAAGAGCTTGGGGTCAGATAAAAAAACAATTTATAAAAAAAGAAAAAAAAGAATGTGTTCCCCAAAATAATTGAAGGAGTAGGTGCACCCACATCCAGAGCTTTGGAAGCCCTGGACTTCTGCAGTCACATCACCAGAGAAAGCACATTGCTGGCATACCCTTCATCTAACCATGAAGTCTATTAAACTACATTATGAAATATGAACCTTGATTAACAGCATGGGTCTTCTAGACTCAACATCCTTCCTCATAAGGATAACATTGTTTTAGAAAGTAATTGTAGATGCTTAATTGGCTAAACTCAATTCTTCAAGTAAGATGGGGGAGACTTTAACAGGTCGCGTTTATTTATTTACAGCAGATGTGGGTTTAAGCAGGCGTGGGCAATTGCTAGCCCTCCAGGTGTTTTGGACTTCAAATCCCAGAAATCCTAACAGCTGGTAAGCTGGCTAGGGTTTCTGGGAGTTGAAGTCCAAAACCCCTGGAGGGCCGGCAATTGCCCACGCCTGGTTTAGGAAGTGCTTACTGAACTGTGAAGGAAAGTGGAATCTTTTCCATTGCCACAGCCTTGCACCATTTTTTAATTGAGAAAAATAAACTGAAAGTCTTCCCACATTTTCTAGGGGCTAGAGAGCATGCCATATTCTTTAGATCAATGAAAGGCATTTTGATAATCAAGAACAGTTGAGTTCCTGCTTAAAAATCAGGGCCCCTTCTAGGTCTAAAACATCCTCCTACCATCTCACCACCACCACCAATTAAAAATAAATAATGTAACTCTCTTTCATGCTTCTCATAGGGCATGGGGACATTTCCAGTAACAATAATCTTTCAAAGGTTTGTCGCACTGGAGGGCCACTGGGAGTATAAGATAGCTTCTGGGAATCACATGTAACTCACAGACCATACTTGGCTCATCCAATTTCTTTAGAGAATAATAATTTTATTTATTACCCGCTTCCTCTTGTGGTGGCTTACAAAATAATTAAAACACATAAACGTTATAAAAATATGCCACACTTTGCCTGAAGAGATTGGGCTCTTGAGTACAGATCATACTTCCCTTTTCCACAGCATGCACAGAGGATTCTACATGATGAGTTTAACTGACTTTGAATAAAACAGAAAAAAATTGGGAAAAATACATGGAGGTGGGTCATCCAAGAGCTCTTCTAACTCACATGGCTCCAACTAGATGCCAGGCATAGATTTTCCCACATAACAATGACTATGGCTGTGGAGTTTCATTCTCCTCAGTAACTGTCAGTTTTACTTTTCCTCTCGGGATAAAAAGGAGGCTGTTCAAAGGCATTTATGAGAAGCAAAAATATTCCACATCATGTTTCGCAGAATACAGTCTAGGCATGGACAGGAGTAAAACAGTTAGTCACTAGTTGTGCAGATCCATGTCAGGAATAATGTACTAGGTGGATCTTTAGAGTTTCCAAAATGTTAGTTTCAGTGCTCTGAAGGAAGTGCCAATAGAATCAATATTTGGGGTTGCTTAACCCCCTAAAGAATTATCCAGAATATCTGTTCCAGTGCTTTGGAGCAAGAGTCAATAGAATAAATTATTGAAATTGCTTAACCCGCTAAAAATAGGTCTGAACTGTGAAGAGCTGCTGAGAATGCACTTCTGCTTTGTTAAATCAAATACTTTGGCAGACCATGAGGTTTTTTTCCCCATAAAATAAAATAGGACAATACTGAAGTCGGGCAATCCTTCACAGGTTGTGAAATCATATGACAAAATCTGTTTTTCAAGAAAGCTTTTGCTAGGACACAGAGGTTATGTGTTATAATATCTTAACTGAAGACTGATCTTTTCCAGACCAACCCAGTCAATTTTAACTTAAAAGAGTTTTTAATCTGCAATTATCACTGAATTTTAACCCTTAAAAGCTGAGGTCAGACTGTAATTAATTTGCCACACATAGTCAGTTTCAAGATGTACCTAAACTGGACATCAGGAGCAATTAGTTATGAATTCTTAAAGGTTTACTTGTGAAACTACAAGTTACCACTATCCTGTTTCACTTGAAAGAAATGGGTTCTTTCATAGCCTCTCGTTTTAACAGGATGAATCAGTTTACTAGATCTCAGGGAATGTCATCGTTTGAATCTCCCCTTTGTCCTTCCTGTATCTAATATTTCTCTCTACTCTTTGAGAACTCTTACTATAGGACAGTGGTTCTCAACCTGTGGCTCCCCAGGTGTTTTGGCCTACAACTCCTAGAAATCCCAGCCAGTTAACCGGCTATTAGGATTTCTGGGAGCTGAAGGCCAAAACATCTGGAGACTCAAAGTTTGAGAACCACTGCTATAGGACCCATGGTTGTAACAACTTGTGAAAGATGTGGCTGAATATGCTTGACTGCTGAATTACCTATACTTTACATGATCTATAACATATTCATCTTCCTCTTATAGGTCTATTATGGAGAACTGTGGGCAAAGTTGCTGGTAAGGAGTCACTGGCAAGACTAACATTGGACCCCTGCACTCTGAATGCCTGATGGCTTTATTTGGTTTAATGATCCTAACATTCACAAATCTAAATGCCAGAAGTAAAGGGGGCATCACAGCTTTTAAAACTCTATGAAAATGTTACCTCTACGTTGAAAAGTGCAACATAACCCATTACCTTACACATACATGCATTTTAGAGTATAGCAGAATTCAGGTCTTGATTCAGCTACTATTCAAACTTTTTTTTCCAGCTTGTGCAGTGGTGGTACTCCATTCAGAAGAATATATACATCTTCCAATAAATACAATCTAGGGCAATGGAATTTTCCCTACAGAAGTACGGGGCACTAAAGGGAACTCACTGATTGGCTGGATTTCCACTTGGAATTACCTTTCTGGGGATTCATCTTGTTTCTTAAAGCCAGGAGGAAGGGCAGGGCCAAAGAATCCATCATCTTCTTCTTCCTGATATCGTATCTGTTTCCTAGAACATATGGCAACATTGCTGAGAATGTCCAGAGCTTGATATGTAAAAGTGACTCGCTAGGTTCATAATAGTGGCTAATAAGTAAGAACATATATCTATATATTCACACACGTATTTGTGTGTGTACATTTTTGCATGCATATATCCATGTGTGCATGTATTTAAAAGGAAGTGTAAACAGGGTGACTTTGTGTGTGTGATATATAAGTGCAAAGAGAATGCATAGGGTATATAAAGTGACTCTGAGTATATGGCAGACAGCCCCCAATATCCTCATGCAGAGCCAATTTTCTTAGATCATGAACAGGTTCTAAGGATACCCTATGCACTTACCATTCTAGGCTGTGATTCTTTAAAATTATATACATTTTCATGTGTTTTTGGAAAATCATAACCTTAAACGAACTTGTTGGAAAACAATTATCATTTGCCTGCATCACATTCAAGAACAAAAGGATAAAGCAGTACCATACTGATATCAGCAAACATGACTGTATGCCGAAAGATCACTTGAAGAGAATTACATATATTATTTGACATACAGCCCGAAGGTAATGCAATCAAAGAACAGTCCCAGATTAAAGCTTCCCCATTCCTTTGCAATCTTGGGAAAACAACCCTTCCACTGAAGAAATGGGGAATTGGCTCAAATTGGGTGACCTTGGGCAGCACCCTCATCCCAGTTTAGCCCTGAATCTCATTCCACATTGTTCCAAAAGCAATCGCAAATCCTTTTCAAGGGGTGTGTAATTCTTAGTAATGTAATGTGAACATTTCTCTACCAAACATCAAAGCACATCTCAGTTCTATGTATTTCTACACAGGGGAAGTGTGAAAACAAAGCTCTCCAGGAAAGCAGAACACACTTCCATGCAATGGTATCCAAGGAATTAAACAACTTATTGTCTCATATCAAAACTGCCATTAAATAATCTCTTCTCTCTCATACCTTTTGAGAAATAATGGCAGAAGAGACTGTTTGCTCTTCAAAGTTCTCAATTTTTGCCATGGGAATTGGCCTTCACACATACTATGATCCAGGAGAGATCCAATATTTCACCTTGGTGCACCAGATGTGCCAGATTGCATTTCTTTTTTAAAGTGAAACAAATAGGCAGGCAAAGAAGTACTACATCTCTGCCTCTAATATTCTTTCCTCCAGTGAGCAGTCAGGCTTTATGTTCAGAAAAGTATGAAGAGTAGGAGATTATGAGAACTGAAATCCAAAACACCCAGAGGTAATAATAATAATCTTTATTTATAAGCCGCTTCCCTCTCCCCAAAGGGGACTCGGAGCAGCTTACATGGGGCCATGCCCAAACCACAAATCGCAAAATATCAGATATCAAAAACAATAAACACAATAAAAACATTAAACACAGTAAAATGAATACATCTAACAAATATATCTAAAACAGGAGAAAAGGAAGACGAGAGGGCGGGCCACATGTACATATATGTTTTAAAAATGTTTAAAAACTGGGGGAGATAAATGGAGTAGGGCCACAACGTGAAGAGGTACAAAGGTTCCTCAGGCTTTGTGTGGAGAGTGCCAGAAAAGATATTTGCGTTAGAGACTGACTGTCACTGCAACTAGATACCTTGTGGCTGGATTGACTAAATGCCTGATAAGACAGTTTCATATATTTCACCAACAAACTGACCTGGGTGTTGGACTTGCATCTTCGTCATCTTCTGAATTTGAAGCTTCTTCTCCCTGCATAGAACTGGGATTGCTCTCCTGATCACAATTGTGTATTTCTGGGTTACTTTTGTAACCGGGAGGTAATGCTGGTCCTGCAGCTAAACAATACTTCATATTACTGCCCATTTCATGGAAATAATAATACACTTCATTTATATTCTGGATTACAGGTACACATACTTAGCAGACAATTCCTGCCGTTTCCACATACACACATATAGACGAACAGAGGCAAATTTAGGTCACCGGGGGAGCTGACGTACTCCACATCTCTCAGTGTTCCCAGCGTCTCTTGTTGTTCCTTCCGCATTCCTGGAGTTCTTTAATGGCCTCATAATTCAGTCAAAATAACTTTGTATTATTTCTGTCTAGACCAGTAGTTCTCAACCGATGGGTCCCCAGATGTTTTGGCCTTCAACTCCCGGAAATCCTAACTGCTGGTAAACTGGCTGGGATTTCTGGAAGTTGTAGGCCAAAACACCTGGGGGACCCACAGGTTGAGAATCCCTGGTCTAGACTAAAATATTCAAATGCTACTTTTCAGAAGTGAGAATGAACTTGAAATATAGTATGCACTCAAAATAGCTGCGAGCAACAAATTGCTTTAAAAAAGATACAGCATGAAAATAGGAATTATTTTAAAATATCAACTTAATTTATTTATGTATTTATTTATTATTGTTCATTTTTATATGCCGCTCCTCCCTGCAGGCTCGGGATGGTTTACATAAAACAACAGATTAAAATACAGATAAAACGCTTTGTTATATAAAACAAAAGGACATGGTCAGAGTTGTCTGGGGGAACTTAGATTGAATGCTTGCAAGTCGTCTTGCAGGCCCTCCGGAAGGGGGCTAACTCCATGATAGCCCAAACATTGTCTGGTAACTCGTTCCATAGTGTCAGTGCCACCACAGAGAAGGCTTGTTGTCTTGTCACTGAGAGGCGACAGGAACGAACTGATGGAATCATCAGAAGGTTTTGTTCTTCTGAGCGCAGAGATCTCGGGGGAACGTATGGTGTGAGGCAGCCCCTCAGGTACACTGGCCCTAGACCAGGGGTGGGCAATCCTCCCAGAAATCCTAACAGCTAGTAAACTGGCTAGGATTTCTGGGAGTTGAAGTCCAAAACACCTGGAGGGCCGGTAATTGCCCACCCCTGATCTAGACCATACAAGGCCTTAAAGGTCAAAACCAGCACCTTGAAAACAATCCGGTACTCTATTGGCAGCCAGTGCAATTGCTGTAGGATTGGTGTGATGTGCTCTCTCGCAGGTGCTCCCACCAGCAATTGAGTGGCAGCATCTTGCACCAGCTTCGATGGATTCACCTTCAACCAGCTGGTGCGCAGCCATCCAGTCACGGCTTCAAGGTATTGATGGAAACAATCGGGTACGGTGTCCGGCCTGCCATCCATTCTCAGCACCAGCTGGGTGTCATCAGCATACTGATGGCACTCCAGACCAAAATCGCGAACCAGTTGGGTGAGCGGACGCATGTAAATGTTAAACAATAAAGGGGAAAGGATAGCTCCCTGGGGGACCCCGCAACTTAATGGGAGTCTCCCAGAGGCCATCCCTCCCCTCGTTGTCCCCGGTCTTGACGAAAGGAGGCCACCCATTTAATTTAGACAAGAGATGAAGCAAAATCGAGTACAGATGTGGATCTCAGCGAAGTATGAGATAAAATAAAGATGGGAAACTTTATCATGTGCAGCCTATGATCTACCTTATGCCCTGTAACAGGGCATAGGGTTACAGCCTGTGTTGGACGGGGTTACACTCCTTAAGACGCAGGTTCGCAGCTTGGGGGTGATCCTGGATTCATCGCTGAGCCTGGAGCCCCAGGTCTCAGTGGTGGCCGGGGGAGCTTTTACACAGTTAAGACTCGAGCGCCAGTTGCGCCCATACCTTGGGAAGTCTGATCTGGCTACGGTCGTCCACGCTCTGGTCACATCCCAAATAGATTACTGCAACGTGCTCTACGTGGGGCTGCCTTTGAAGACAGTTCGGAAATTACAACTAGTCCAACAGGCGGCAGCCAGACTACTAACTGGAGCTACATACAGGGAGCATACCACCCCCCTGTTGTGTCAGCTCCACTGGCTGCCCGTCCAATTCCGGGCTCAATTCAAAGTGCTGGTGTTGACCCTTAAAGCTCTACGGTTCTGGCCCAGCTTACTTGTCCGAACGCATCTGCCGCTACGTCCCACCTCGTACTTTAAGATCATCCGGGGAGGCCCTGCTCTCGCTCCCGCCGGCTTCCCAGGTGCGGCTGGTGGGGACGAGGAGAGGGCCTTCTCGGTGGTGGCTCCCCGTCTGTGGAATGCGCTCCCTAGTGACATACGATCAATTCCATCCCTCCTGACATTCAGGAAAAAAGTGAAAGCCTGGATGTGGGACCAGGCATTCGCATAGTAGCACAGGACAGCACTTTAGTAGTTTAATGGAAAGTTGCTGAATAGGGCTCAATGCTTTTATGGACGGAACACTGTTTTTAACATAGGTGAATGCATAGGATGTGTGAATATAATTGTATTTTAATGTATTTTAGTGTCAAAGGCTGGAGGGTTTTATATTGTGTTTTATACTGCGATTGTGATGTAGGCATCAAATTATGCCTTTTGGAAGCCGCTCTGAGTCCCCCCTCGGGGGTTGAGAAGAGCCGGGTAAAATGCTGAAAATAAATAAAGAAATACTGGAATTTTTAAGTAGTTGGTCTTGATTTTATCAACAGTTTAAGCATCCCACATGGTGTATAGTAGACCTATAGCTAACATAGAGCCAAGCTCTGTCCTGCCCCCCTTCCACACAGGGCCCTTCCACACAGGCCTATATAGTGACTACTTTAACATCTGTCAGCCACAATAAGACAGGACTTGGGCTTTCGTAGGCCCCTTCCACACAGCTGAATAAAACCCCACAATACCTGCTTTGAACTGGGATATAGGGCAGTGTGGACTCGGGGCCCTTCCACTCAGGCCTCTCTCCCAGAAGATCCAGGCAGGACATCCCACATTACCTGAGGGTGGACTCAGATCACCCGGTCCAAAGCAGATATTGTGGGACGCTCTGCCTGGATGTCCTGGGAGAGAGGGCTGTGTGGAAGGCCTGGGCGTCCTGGGGGAGAGAGGGCTGTGTGGAAGGCCTGGGCATCCTGGGGGAGAGAGGGCTGTGTGGAAGGCCTGGGCATCCTGGGGGAGAGAGGGCTGTGTGGAAGGCCTGGGCATCCTGGGGGAGAGAGGGCTGTGTGGAAGGCCTGGGCATCCTGGGGGAGAGAGGGCTGTGGCCTGACCTTGCCCGGGGTCTCCGTCGGGGTCGGCTTCGGCGGCGGAGGAGGCCAAATGCGGGGGAAGCGCCGGCCCGATCAGGTCTCGCGACGCCATGGCACGCGGGGAGGGGAGGGGGGCAAAACAGAGCGAGCCGGAAAGGGCGGGCGGGCGAGCGCGCGGGCTGACTTCCGCCACAGGAATCTTCCTCTATTTCCGGCTTCCGGCGCCGAGTAAAAGTGTCACCGAACGTAGGCTCCGCCTTCCTTCTCGGGACTGCGCGCCCCTATTGGTCGGCGGCTGTGAGGGACGCGTGTTGGGGGCGGAGACGAAGGGAGAGCGCGCACGTGGAAGGAGATGTGGTGCCCGCCGCCCTTCCCGCCTCCGCCGCCCTTCCCGGATTGGGGCTCCCGGGGGCCGTGGGCGCAGCCCCCTCCTCCTCCGCCGCCGCCGCAGCCCTGGGCCCGGCCTCCGCCGCCCTCCGCCTCCTCTCCTCCTTTCCCGGCGAGGGCCTCAGGTAGGACGCCGAGCCCTCCCTTGGGCCCTTCCTCCGCCTGGCCTGGAGGTGGGCGCTGAAGCCTGCGCCCAGGGGGGCATCATGCCATTCGTTTGTATTTACTAGTTTCCCGAGGGAGGGCGTTCCATAGCTGAGGGGCCACCACTGAGAAGGCCCTGTCTCTTGTCGTCGTCGTCCCCCCGCCAACCTGGTCTGTGAAGAAGGCGGGACCGAGAGCAGGGCCTCTCTGGATGATCTTAAACCACCCCTGGGCAAACTTGGGCCTTTCAGGTGTTTTGGACTTCAACTCCCACAATTCCTCGCAGCCTCAGGCCCCTTCCCTAGGAAGGGGCCTGAGGCTGCGAGGAATTGTGGGAGTTGAAGTCCAAAACACCTGAAAGGCCCAAGTTTGCCCAGGCCTGTCTTAAACACATTACGCTCCAAAGTGCCCGCAGTTGAACCGCCGTGTTGTTTTATTTTTACTTATTTATTTACTTATTTACTTTGTTTAATATCCCTCCCTCCCTCCCTCTTTCTCTCTCTCGCTAAGGGACTCAGAGCGACTAACACTCGGCAGCCATTCGATGCTCTTCAAACGCAAGGCAGTGCTAACACCAAATGCACCCTAGTCCAGAAACACAAAAGTTAAAACAACACCGCATAATAAACATGATAAGCAGTAGCAGACGATATTAAAACCAATTAGATTAAAAGTCAAGTCTCTCTCGGTGCCATAGTCTAATCCAGTGTTTCCCAACCAGTGTGCCGTGACCAATCATCAGGTGTGCCGTGGGAAATTGAAACCTCCAGAAAGGGGGGGGGGAGTCTAGTGTGTTGAAGTATACAAACCCTAAGAAACCTACCTCAATAAAGGCACAAAATTACAAACACCCCCCCCTCACCACCCGTTGTCTACTTGGTCTCTCCATCTCCATGCATTGGGAAGGCCCGCCTCCCTTTCCCCAAGTAGAGACCTCCTTTTGCCTCCTGGGGTTCTGTGTGGGAAGTTTGGCCCAGTTCTATCATTGGTGGGGTTCAGAATGCTCTTTGATCATAAATGAACTATTAATCCCAGCAACTACAATTCCAAACGTCAAGGTCTATTTCCCCTGAACTCCATCTGCATTCATATTTGGGCATATTGAGTATTCATGCCAAGGTTGGTCCTGATCCAACATTGTTTGAGTCCACAGTGCTCTCTGGATATAGGTGAACTAGGCTACAACTCCAAAACTCAAGGTCAATGCCCACCAAACTCTTATAGCATTTTCTCTTGGTTATGGGAGTTCTGTGTGGAAAGTTTGTGTCTTTCTGCCATTCCTGCCAGGATATCTATGTTGAGTTCATCGAAACAGGCACAGGTTTCACACTGAACATTTTAAGAACAACTAAGAAGTGTTAGCAGTGTTGCTGAATCGGGCCTCAGCCCATCTAGGTCCAGCATTCTGTGTCACACAGTGGCCCACTCTTGCTGTTGGGACACAGGGATCTCTAGCAGAAAAAGAAGAGGGCCAAACCCTCACCTGCTCCCGACCCCCCACAACCAGTACCCGGGGAAAATCCTGCCTGCCTCCATCAACACAGAGGTGGCACTTGGATGTCCATTTCAGTAACTACTGATTCCCTTGGTATCCATGAAACTACTGATTCCCTTGGTATCCATGAAAACTACTGATTCCCTTGGTATCCATGAAACTACTGATTCCCTTGGTATCCATGAGGGTATAAATATGTTTTAAAAACATATTAACTATAGGTATTACTGTGTTAGAGTGTCATTTTGGTTGGTGGTGTGCCCCAGGATTTTGCAAATTTTAAAAGTGTGCCATGGCTCAAAAAAGGTTGGGAAACACTGGTCTAATCCATTAGCCCAGTGTTTCTCAACCTTCCTAATGCCGCAACCCCTTAATACAGTTCCTCATATTGTGGTGACCCCCAATCATAAAATTATTTTCATTACTTCATAACTGTAATTTTGCTACTGTTATGAATCGTGATGTTAATATCTGATATGCAGGATGTATTCTCTATTTCAATTTTATAGTCCCTCCACTCCTAGGAGGCTTGGAGCGGCTTATATCACACATGAGTAACACTATGAAACAGTAAACACTGGACTGAATTTGGCACAACTACCAAATATGCCCAAATTCAAATACTGGTGGAGTGATTTTAGAAGGTGATTTTGTCATTTGGGAGTTGTAATTGCTGGGATTTATAGTTAACCAACAATCAAAGAGCATTCTGAATTCCACCAATGATGGAATTGAACCAAACTTAGCTCACAGAACTCCAACAGAAAATACTGAAAGGGTCTGGTGGGACTTGAGTTTTGAAGTTGTAGTTCACCTACATCCAGAAAGCACGGTGGACTCAAGCAATGATGGATCTGGACCAAACTTGGCACACTCAATATGCCCAAATGTGAACACTGGGAGAGTTTGGGGAAATAGACTTGACATTTGGGAGTTGTAGTTGCAGGAATTTATTGTTCACCTACAATCAAAGCACATTCTGAACCCCACCAACGATAAAATTGGGCCAAACTTCTCACACAGAACCCCCCATGACCAACAGAAATTACTGCATTTTCTGATGGTCTTTGGTGACCCCTCTGACAAATTCTCGCGACCCCCCCAGAGGTCCCAACCCCCAGGTTGAGAAACACTGCATTAGCCATTTCTATTGGCTATCGGCTATTTCTGTGTAATCTATCGCCTATGGAACTCCCTTCCTGGCAATAGTAGATCAGCCCCCTCTCTCCTGTCCTTCAGAAGGATGGTGACGACCTGGCTGTGGGGCCAAGCCTTTGTGGCAGTGAAATGAGGCAATAACAGGATGGTGTCCTGAGGTGGTTTTTAAGCAATTGATTTTTAAAGTGGAAACAGTGTTCCCTCACTACTTCGCGGTTCGCTTATTGCGGACTCGCTGTTTCGTGGATTTCAAAAAATATTAATTTTAAATATATATCATTGTATTTTTGCTGTTTTGTGGGGTTTTGCCGCTGCTGCTCTCCGAGGCGCTTTCCCTCCTCAGTCCTTACTCTCTCCCTCCATCCTTGAAGGGCCTTTCCTTCATTTCCTTCACTTTATTGTAAGTTTATAAAGACTTAAAATAGTGTATAACTACTAAAGGAATGTATAAATATTAAAATAGAGTATCCCTATATCGCGGTTTTTCACTTATTGTGGGAAATCCTGGAACCTAACCCCAGCAATAAGTGGGGAAACACTGTTTAAGTGTTTTCTATGTTTGTGTATATTTATGGTTTTATGTCCCGGCATTGAATGTTTGCTGTATATATGTTGTGCTCCATCCTGAGTCCCCTGCAGGGTGAAAAGGGCAGAATATAAATATTCAAATAAATACATAATAAATAATTTTACAGGTTACCTATTGTCTTCCCCAAAAGCTGCCTTCCAGTGAAAAGTTTTTATTTGCCTTCTGAAGGATAGCAGGGAAGGAGCCATTCTGATGTCTTTAGGATGTTATAGTTCAGCCCATGGTTGAACTAGTCCAGAGAGATGCCGAAATGGTGCAGAGGAATAGTTCTCTTGGGAAACGGGTTCAGGGGATGAAATCTCAGATGGAGAGAATAAGGAATTGCAAGATAATGAACTGGTTGATAGGAAACTTAGTTTTTGTAAACTTCATGCTGCTTAGCAGAATCTCCGAAGGTCATAGCACTTGTTACAGAAGAGACCTGTCTCAGGAAGTCATGGGAAAAGGCATGATTTAATGTGTATATTAGAGAGCCTGGATGGGGGATTTCCAGCCAGTCTGGTCAATGTTGGTAATTGAGGCAACAGCTCTTACTAAGTCTTAGTCAAGCGTGCTGAGGGGAGTCTAGTTCCATGTCTTTGTTCATGTTTCATGTTTTCAAGTTTGAAGGCTTATTTCTGGATTTTTGTATTGGATTTTATGCTGCCTTGTACTTCCTGGTTATCTCGTATTCTGGACCTGGATGCCCTGTTGCTTTGGCATTTTGGATTGCTCTTGTACCTTGAACAATTTTACATATATAGACTTTTAAGTTTTTACTGTTTTTGCTGAAGTTCTTTTTATATAATCTTCAATAAACTTCTTTGCTGATTTAACTTGGACTGGAGTATGGTGGTTAAGAGGTGTTTCCTGGCCTGGAGTGCAACATAGGGAGTTCCAGAGCTGAGGAGCCACCACTGAGAAGGCCCACTCTCTCGTTTCCAGCAACTGCACCTGAGACGGGATGGGACCGAGAGCGGGGTCTCTCCAGCAGATTGTAAAGCATGCGCAGGCTCATATCAGGAGATGCGGTTGGATAGATAGATTGGGCCTGAACCATTTAGGGCTTTTAAAGGTTAAAACCAGCACTTTGAATTGCACCCAGAAGCAAACTGGTGACCAGTGGAGCTGCTGTAGAAAAGGTGTTGATCACTCCCTGTATGGCACTCCAGTGAGTAACCTGGCTGCAGATCTTTGGACCAGCTGCATCTTCTGAATGGTTGCTCAGATAAACAGTTTTGCAGACGAATATACTTTGCTGCAGATACAGAGCACAAGGAAGACAAGTAAGCAAAGAACATTGTAAAATCAAACCTCCAACCATTTTCAGACTTTTTGGTTGTTAGATCGGGAAGGAGTTGGGATTTGGACCTTTTGTCATTTTATTAAATTTTTCGTTGACTGTTCTCCTGTGTATATCAACTCTGTTCCCAGTAAGATCAGGGCACCTCCTGAAAACAGCTTGTGGGGACAGAACACCGTCTATGGGTTCAACAGCCTTTTGAAGGAAACCAATGAAAATGAGTTTGACACCCCTGATATACAATGTAGATGTGTTGTCTTTATTTCCTGCCTGAACAGTTATGGTCTGAAACCAGGGTGGAATGAGATAGGCATCTGATGCCAGTGAATGGCAACTTCACACAGGCCTCACTGAGGCTTGCAATTAAAAAACTTCTGGAGAGCTGTGTGATTCATATAATTTATTTTAGAATCTATTTGTTTTGTATGAAGGTCAATAATTGTTTGACCTCACTACCTCTGAGGATACCTGCCATAGATGCAGGCGAAACATCGGGAGAGAATGCTTCTGGAACATGGCCATACAGCCCAAAAACGTACAGTGATTCCAGCTGTGAAAGCCTTCAACAACAAATTGATAACTTTGCTGGGAAGCAAAAATGAATGGTCTGCCTTTTTCTAGGCAAGCTTCTGCCTTTCCGTCCTTTACTATTGAGAGATGATGACATTTTGTGCTGTCTTGAAATCTGGTTGTTTGTTTGTTAATGTGGGACAAATCTAGCTCTAATGTAAGCATGAGAAATCATTGAAAAATAAAGGCAACCCCTGCCTATAGATTTACACTTTAACACACAACAAAAGGGAAGATAGATAAAGACAAAAAAAATAAGTTTTGTTATTAATCCCAATTAGGACAAACAATAGAATTAATAGAATTTTATAATAGCTGTTAGAGTTTCATTCATTCATTGGCTCTATTGTAATTAGATGTGGAAACTGTTGTATTTCTTCTAATGACCGTCAGTACTAAATATTCAAGGAGGGATACTATATGGAGATTAGCTCTGCTTCCTGTCTCTCAGTCTGATACAGGTTATAGTTGTAAAACAGAGTCTTAAAAAACGTTTTATTTTTGTTCTTTATGAAAAATTGATGTTTATCATCAAAGCCAGTTTAGAGAATGTTTCTTTTTGAAATAAAATAAATGTATTACATTCCAAGAACTGTATTTTTTATTGAAGGGAGAAATTGCCACTTTGATGGACAGTGGCAGGAGCAACAATCTGGATTTCACCATCCTGGACCAGGTCAAGGCAGGAAGTATAAACGGAAGGTATTTATTAGTCAATCAAAGATCATATGTGGCAACTTTCACTCTTGGTGTTTGAGCTAATGCTGCTAGGGATTACAAATTATTCATTTAAAGCCCTTCTTTTTCCCCAAATGAGTCAGTCATCTAACAAATTGAAGAAGATATGGTAAGAAATACTGAAAATAAATTTTAAAACATACAAAAAACTACTGTTGAAGTGCAAATTAAGTATGTGTACAGTTCAACCGTCCTAAAACAAATCCATTGAAAAAGATAAAAGTCACTGAAAGAGTGCACACTTAAAAGCCCTTATGCTTGATTTTTAAAATACATTGGAATAAAAAATATTTTTCTTTGTCAACAGTAAGGAAGTAGACATCCCAGCGCCCTCCTATGTTTCCACCAGACATGCCTGTGAAGATATTCATACAGGGAGAAGATGTTTTTATAAAGATAAGATCCCCGGAAATGAACTGTGCAGTTTATAGTTTTTAATAATTACTTTGAATAGTGTCTAGAAACAGCCAGCCAAGGTTTGCAACAAGGAATACTTCCTGTGTCCAGCCCTAGTTATTAATCTGGCTGCGTTTTTAGGGTTAGCTGAAGTTTCTGAGCACTTTTCAAAGACAGTCATATATAGCGCACATTACAGTATTCTGGATGTAACTAAAGTGTGTGTTGCTTTTGCTAGATCTGACATATGAAACAGGCGCAGCAGATACATGCACTTCTTCAGCGTGGTCACTGTGAAATCCGCACCTGTGGTATTTCCTGTGTCCACACAGCTGATTCGGATCCTTATTGAAAAGCTTTTGCCAAATCAGGGACTCCAGCTCTTCCCATCCACTTCAGTAATAAGCCAGGCAGCGGGACTTGAGGCCTTAGTTCCATACCACGAAAGACAGTCGGAGATAAAAGGCATGACAGAGTGCGGGGAGGATGGATGGGTTGTGTGAATTTCACAGATTGCACTGGAACAGCACTGATGCCTAGAGGATTTTCTCATTATCTTAATTCCATCCAGATGCTATTCATTCTCTTACTCCATTTTCTGCATTTTTCTTCTAAATTATGAACTTTATATCTGCTTCTGTTTTGCAGTCATCTGCACCAAATGTTGTTTCATTGCTTTCATCCCACACTTCAGTTCTCTTTTAAAATGTGTCTTTAAATCTTCATCCATTTAAGATATTAGCTCAGGTATCTATAGTCTCATACATTTAATGTCATCCATAATCTGAGCTGAGCCATGTTTATTTTTTTGTTGATAATTCAGCAGAGTCCCTTCTTTAAGGGTGCCTTAGGGTGTATTCTTTGCTTCATTTTGTCCACATATATTCAGCAAGAGTAGAAATTTTTAAAATAGCTAAAATACAAAATAATCCCTGCATGCAGTAATTATATTCAACCACCAGACGTTGCTCTTTGTTTCACTTTCTCTCTGCCAAATGTATTTACAGTATTCTGTCACATACAAAACGTTCCCATAGTATCAGTCTAGTGATCTAGTTTTTATCTCAAAAGAATAATACTGTTTCTTTATTTTCTCTTGTTGATGTTTCCTACTGTTCTCAGCAGCCCTTTTAATCTTAAATATTTGGCATTTTTTAAAAGTTGAGTAGCGAAAACATGCATTGAAAGGGTAGTTCCTACACCAGTTTACTCACAACTTCATGCAGCAAAGTGACATGCCAATAGGGTAACTGTCATCATCATAAGGGGACGCCTCTCCTGAGATGGATACAAGGTTTCAAAATTTTATTTGAGAATGAGTCTTCGCAGATACTATTACCCTTTAGTTTTTTTTAAAAAAAGCAACAAGACTTCTTGGTGCAGGACAGTTCACAGTCCTTTCCCCCTCCATCATCACAAAAGTGGTGATTTCTCATAAGAAGGGAATTTGTAGACACCGTAGTTCATCCCCCAGTGCCGCAAACACCCCACCCCCCATCCCCGGTATATTGGGGCAGATATTCACAGCTTCTTCAATTTTGCGATTACCGTGCTCTCTTCACTGGGACAACCACAGCGAGCAATTTAGAGTGCATCTATATTGGAGAAATAATGCAGGTTGATAACATTATAACTGCCCTGGTTTAATGCTATGGAATTCTGGGAATTGTTGTTTTTTGACGCATCGGCATACTTTGCAGTGAAGGTTAAAGACTTGACTGCCAAGATTCCATGGCACTGAGTTATGGCAGTTAAAGTGATGTCCAGATGCATTATTTCCACAGTGGAAATGCATCCATAGCGATCTGCTATGACTGCAGGAAGAATGGACAATAGAACCTTATGCTTAGGGTGCAACATCATTTTTCTGAAAATTGCAAGTTATATGGTAAATGAATGAGAAAGATTTGATTTCAAGAACAAAATATTAAACTTGATCCTAGGTTGGCAGAAGATAGATCTTGACCTGCTGGTGAATTTGCAGTATATTAGCAAGCTTTTCTAACTTGCTAGCAATTATATAGATTTATTTATCTGCCATCCTATCTCCCCAAAGGGACTCTATTTACAACAGATATCCGCAAACATCCAATTCTGTGAGAAGCTGAACAAAGACAAAAATAACCAACCCCTCAAATATACATTAAAAATAATAACACATTATTCTGCAATATTACCAGTAATATTATATGTGATATATAATATACAATTATATTATATATTATTATTTTGTACTATGTTATGTTATATTATTATTATTATTATAAAACTAGGTTTAAACTTCGGTTTTGGCTTATCAAGTTCTCACTAATTCAGTGTGTCAGTTATACTTGGGGCTAGTGGCTGTATTTAGGTATATGTCACCTGTATCCTTTGTTTGATCTAGTTCTAGTAAAAATAGAGTTGGTCTGCCCACTTGTGATGTGTATTGCCATTGGGTAGAGCAATAAATATTTTAAGATTTTTAAACACAACTGTTTGCAAACATGCATCATGAAGCTGTCTAATATTTCATGCCTATTTATGTAAAATATTTCCCATTTGCAAACTATGCACTGCAGTCACTCATATATAACACACACAAATGGATTAAAAAATTGAATGAGACCTTGCCGATTCTTGGGCTGATTTGCTTTCAAATTGAGTTCTATATCTGTAATATAGCAATAAGTGGCGAAGTCATAAATGGACAGCACAAAAGCAATTTCCTTGTGTACCTCTCCTACATTCCTATTTCACATGGACGCAGAAAGGTCAGAAGAATTCAATTTCAGTTTCATGGCAGCATGCCACTTCATCTGTGCAATGTGTCATTAATTTTACTGGTGGTTCACTTAAAGCAAACCAGCTTCATAATTATGAATTATAAGTTCTTATGTTTCAAACAAATCTTATTTAAGATGAACCACAATTTGTCTGGTTTGGGTGAAATCAAATTATGGTTAATCACAAACTTCAGCAGAACATCCCAATTTCATCATAGAATCGATCTGAAGAATAAATGTGAAGCACCAAACTCCAAAGGTCTCATTTTCTCAGGAACAATAGTTAATTAACATAGTAATTTTGAACAAGACCACTCCTCTAGTCATTCTCTTCAATCACGCATATTCTGCCACTCCTTTTCTTCTGTTCATCCCTACTGATTGGTTTTACTACAGGATGGTCAGATCATTCAGTTGATAGCTTGTAAGGACCTTTTGAAATTGGATTGAGGACCACATTCAGCTTTAAGGCTGCATTGGCTAGTTCTGTGATGAAACCATGACGTATTGCAATATATGAATACAGCTTTCATAAGGTTAAATACTGTTTTTACATTTGCTTTGCAAAATGTCTGATTATGGCAGAACCTAGTAGTAGATCTGGTACAATAGGGGATAATTCCTGGAAGAATTACTTTGATACTCGGAATAATGTCAATGTAAGTCATCTTAGCTAATATCAGCCTTCTCTGTTTGCAGAACAAGAAGAAAAAAGAACCTGTTTTTTCTCATTACTGTGATACATGTGATCGTGGTTTTAAAAATAAAGAGAAATATGAAGAACATGTCTCTCAGCACATGAAGGTATGTTTTAATGGTAGAGGAAAATTTTTGTAGTTGTACAGTTTATTGAGTGTTATAATGAATAAAGCACACCTCCATTGTGTTCTATGAGCTCAAAATATAAATGGAAGAAATCTTTTAAGATTTCAGATTTAGTTGCATGCAGTGGCATAATGTCTTAAGTATAAGTCATGCCAATTATATGTTCTCATTCATTGCCTGCCATCTCTTTTTAAATTTAATTTTTACTCAAAACACTTAAAACATAATACAATAGACTTGTCACATCATCTGTTCCAAATTTTATATCCCCTATATCTTCAATTACTCAAATAGCATAATAAAAATAAAGATTTGTCAATTCTATCACTTTGACTTACTCTAATTTCATCCTTTACATATAATTATTGTAATATGTTTTTCTAAATCTTCATCCACACTCTTTCTTGGACATTTGGTGGTTTAAATTTGCCATTGCTTTTGCACTTAATAAATATATAAAAGCTTTATATGTTAACTTTCCCGATAGGCCTATCACCCATATCCTGTTTAACCAATTCTTTATCGAGAAATTCTCTAGCTTTTTCCTTTTGTATATCATCTTTATTTTTCTCATGAGTAGCAAACATTTCTTGATATCCTAGAAACACTTTAATGGCTGCTAGTTTAGCTGTTTCCATAGACTGAAGTGGTCCTACCATTATATGGAAGTTAGACCACAGAAAAACCATATTGACAATAGAAAACTAATGCACAATTGCTGGAAGTGTCTTATGTATTTCTAATATTTAGTAGCAAAATGTGTTTTATTTGAGCAGTGGGATAAAACAGTCTTCTTGACTTGATTCCCTTCAAATATTTTGGACTGCAAACCCAATCACTCTCAACCTCCAGTTGTGCTGACTGATGGGAATCCAAAAACATCATAATTTGATATTTTCGTGCAATGAAATGGTTGTTATTGTCCTTTGATAGAACATTTTAGATCTGTGTACTAAGGGATACTTTTCTGGATTAAGGTAAAATTTTCTGGTCTGGGCCAATCTATTTAATACTGTATATCTTAAAGGAAAGGAAAGAATATGTGTTGTTCTCTCTTATTAGCAGAATGTCTATTTCTCAAGAAAATGACAGTGCGATTACTTGATGGATTTGAACCTACACAGTGTCATATGAAATGTCCTGGTGAAATTGTCTCATCGCAGGCATGAAGCCACCTATAACCATACCATTACATGAGAGTCCACCTTACAAGCAAACTGTTTATTGCAGAAACACACCAAAGATATATGGTAAAAAAAGCAGTAACAAGGAAATAAGGTTTAAAATCCAAAAAGTCAGCAATCCATTGCCTCTTCTAAATCCAAAGCAATATAGTCCAAAACGCAAATGCAGCTTAAGTCCATAAGCAAAACTTGAACAAGAATACAAAACAAAGACACAGGAAACTCCCAAGATACTTGAATCCAAAAACCACGACTTGAAACAAAAACCATAGAACTCAGCCCTAGCTATATTTGAAAGACACATTGCCTAAACTGAAGTCAGAATACACACTAGTCCCTAATAAACAGACATTACATCTGCCCTGGAATTTCAACGAAGCCATGTTGATCTGCGAAGCTGGCTATCTGCGCTAATCTGCAAGTGTGCTTGCTTGCTTAGGTGAGTCTCACCAGGTGCTTTCCCATAACAGTTTCTCATCAATTCATCTTTGCTAGACTCCTTATCTAGGGAGGATGAATCCAAGTCATGTGACCAGCCTTGAGTTTCAGAGGCAATTACATTCTCAGGCTCAGATACATCCCTATCTGAAATGGTTTCACTTTCTTGGCCTGTATCAGAATAAATCCCAGGGAAGCTCACAATCCCATCGGACTCTTAAGTAATCAGTGAACCCATCAGCCCCTGGCTGCTGTGACTGCTGCTGAGCTACAACAGAAATATACTTCAGTGGTGTTCATCTTAATGTAAAGTTGCCAGAATTCAGAATGGTGATTTGTTTGGATTTGTAGAACTTTAGGGTCCTTTTTTATATAGTATAGGAAATGTGCAGCTAAATTTCCTCCGACAGATGTCCATCTCTGTTTTAAAAAACTTCCAGTGAAGAAGAACCCATCACTTCTCATCACCAAACTCCTCATCAGGCCAGGCCACTAACTGACTTGGCTGGATCTATACTATTAAATAAGGCAGCTTGAAATGGTAGTGTAGATATGGACATGGAGATTCAGCCTTGGATGGCTGATGCATATCCACTGTGAAATCACAGGGCGTTGGCCAACGACATTAATGTTTGAGAAAGTGCAGCGAGTGGAAGAGAGAAAATCGGAGGCAGAGAGAACAGGATCTCACAAGGGAAGGAAGCATAGAAGCGATTGCAACCTGTTTTCCTGACCAGCCTTTAGACAATTGTAATAGTAAACATAATTCAGTTTTAAAATGGGTCTCCTTTTTCCTTTCAGTGTACAGAGGATGGCTGCAGTTACAGTGCACATGAAAAATTGATTCAGATCCATTTGAAAACTGTATGTATTTCCCAGTTCAGTTTCAAATCACTGAACTGTAGTACTTCTTTGGTTCAATTTCTTTTCTTACCCATCTTCTGTGTGACATTTTAATGTGCAGTACAATGGGGAGGAATCTGATGTTCAGTTTACTAAAAGCTTCACTACCTGGTTAGTTAAACTGATTTACTTGGAAGCAGCGCTTTGATACGATATGTGTGTATATAACTTTAAATACTTCTATACTGTCCTTTGAGGTGGCATCTTTACAGCACTTTAGGGGCTACTATTACATCACAGTAAAATATAAAATACAGTACCTGAAATAATGCAGCACATTTAAATAACCATAGCAATGAAAATCCAGCAGAAAAGATAAGTCTCCATTTGGTAAATATTAGCCTGGAATAACTTGACCTTTAAGGTCAAAACACAAAATGGCAGTTTTATACCAGCTGCTGGTACATTTGTGATTCTAGATAAAATAGTGCTGATTAACTTTATACTGTTTAAGACCAGGATATTTGAATAACACATTGACTCCGTATAATGCATGGATAGCTCTTAAATTTGTCTGTACGCGAATCAAATGGATTCTTACCCGACAGGAAGCTTAATTGTGTCTCTCTTGAAATTAAAAAAACCCAATCTTGTATGCTATACTGAGAGATTTTGTGTTATATTTACTTTTTACAATAGGTATTATGGGAATGCAATTTTTTTGCCTGCAGCTCCCAGGAGCCCTTACCATTGACTAGAGATTATGGATGTTGTAGGCCAGAAGTATGTAGAATGCTTAAAACAGCTTTTTATTACATCTTCTTCCACCTATTTTCCCCCTTTAGATGCATTCTCCTGGTGCCAAAAGAATCAAATTGGAAACTCCAGAGGAAATTGCAAAATGGAGGGAGGAAAGAAGAAAGTGAGTCAGTCGATGGTTATTCTGTGTCTTCAGTTTCATTCTGAGTTTTGGCAATCATGTCAACAAAAGGCCCACCTGTTCTCTCAGTTGCCACTGCCCTGGTCTTGAGAGAGAGATAGAGGAAAAGAGGCAGGCAAGGCTCTGTCATGCCTAGGCCTCAAACCAGATGAATGTCCCTTTATTCCATCCCATTTACTGCTGCCTTGGCCGTAAAGGGAGAGAAGAAGAGGCAATATTTACTTAACTTAATCCACTCCCACACTGCCATCTCTTTGTCCTTTGGATGCCGTATCTTGATTAGGCTCTAAGTCTGAAGGCATGGAACTATCTTGTTTTCTTTTACTTGTAAAGTCTCATGGACAATGATGACACTATATAAATACAAGTCTACACAGCCATAGAGTCCAGTTCAACGAGTGATCACTTAACCCACAGTTAAGAGTTCAGTAGTGATTTTTGTTCTTTAAATGATTGCAGAGGAAGCGGTTCCAGATTGCATTGAAACTAGTTTCCAGTGCTGAAAGCAATGGCAGGATCTTTCCAGCTTCATATTCGGGACCTGTGCTCTGGGTTGTTGTGAGTTTTCCGGGCTATATGGCCATGTTCCAGAAGCATTCTCTCCTGACATTTTGCCCACACCTATGGTAGGCATCCTTAGGAGAGAATGCTTGTGGAGCTTGACCATACAGCCCGGAAAACTCACAACAACCCAGTGATTCTGGCCATGTAAGGCTTCAACAACACAACGTATGGTCTTCTTGGACGTTAAGATCTTCCGGGGAGGCCCTGCTCTCGCTCCCACCTTCTTCTCAGAAGAAGACAGGGCCTTCTTGGTGTTGGCCCCTCGACTGGAACGCCCTACCTAGGGAGATAAGATTGGCTTATCCAAAGGCAGGTGAAAACCTGGCTTTTTGAACAGGCTTTTCCGAGCACAGCATAGCTCTATGAATTTACGGAATGACCCAATGATAAATTGAATGGTAACATAACAAGGTTAACGCTCACGATAATGTTTTAGGCTGTATGGTTTTTAATATTGTGTAATATTTTAAATGTTAATTTTATACGGTATATTAATTGCTTAATGCTTTTTAGTTGATTTTAATTGTTATTGTGTTGTGGCATTGAATTATTGCCAACTGTAAACCGCCCTGAGTCACCCTTGGGCTGAGAAGGGTGGTATAAAAAATGTCGTAAATAAACAAATAAATAAATTCTGCTTGATCTCCTTCAGAGGAATATTGTGTCTGGCTGTGAGGATGAAGAAGAGGAAGTCTGTAGGATACTGTGCTGCTATTGTACATTCAGTCAATAGTCTTTGTGTTTTGTTGCTCTAGAAATTTCCCTACTTTGGCAAATATTGAAAAGAAGATAGCAATACAGAAAGAAAAGGAGCAACGTGGAGAGGTTCTTAGAACAATACAGTTTGGGTAAGCCGGATATACTTAAAGGGGTATCATTGCTTTATTAAGTAAAGATGGCTGCTTCACTTTCATTTTATATAAGAAAATACATGCTTTTTCTCATTTATTCTCCAAGAGCTTCAGGACAGTTTTGAGGTTATTTCCAGTAGTCTCCACTGAGGTATTGGTCAGGCTATTTGAAAACCGTTAAAGTCAATTCTGGGCTATACCGTTTTCAGCAGCAAAATGGTTTCAGACTGATTTGTCTAGCCCAGAGTTTCGTAAACTTTTCCACTCTGGACCCCTTCTGGCCTAAGAAAGTTTTATGTGGTCTGTGTATATAGATATATAAAATATATAGAGAAATAAAAAATGATAACAAGTCAGCATTTGCATGGCTTGCTAAACAGGCTGATTTTCCTTCTTAAGAAATACATCCAAAGCATCTTCAGCAGAGTCCACTGTAAATATTGTCCAATGGATTCATGTAAATGTCTCAAATAGTCAATGTTCAGAATTTTTTCAGGATCTCAACATTGAGCTAAGGGCACCTCATTTGGTTTAGGTTTAAGAATCCCTGATCTAGTCAACATGGGATTAGCCTTGTCTATCCTGCAATTAGGGGCAAGTGGATCTGAATCCATGTCACAATTCAGACAGGAAATGACGTGGAACCGACGTTTATCCAGCCTTCTCTTTCAGCAAAATGAAAGGAATGTGGAAACCGCCTCATAATGAGACTTCTAGTCAACAAGGAAAAGGAAGAAGGCGAAAGAATGGTTTCTGGAAAAAAAACAAGAATGTGCCTAATGATGAAGATCACCTTTTACATGCTCAAAATGCTGCTGCAAATGGTATCCAGAGCCATAGAACTGAGAAGGAAGTTAAAACACAGCCTGCTGGAGAAGCATACCCTTCTCAGGGAGAGGTTGATCCTCTTAGCATTTTGGCCAGTAACGATCTTGGTAAGACATTTCCTTGGTTTTAATTTCTGCTTGTAATCCAATAAGAAATAGCACGATACGGGATAAATACTCAGAGAGCTTGTCTGTACTTCAGGTGAAAAGCACGCATTTGCATTTTAGATGGATTAGGAATCAGCTGGTTTTCTCTGTAATAGGCAGTAAGAGCACCTAAAGCTTCAGAGAGCTTCTGTTCAACCATTTAAAAGCTCCCTGCTTGGGCGGTGATGGCATGATTGTCAGCATAGATGAAATTGTCCATCCCTTCTGACAGTGTTTCGTCTGCTTATGGAAGAGGCTTATCTGAGGAGAAAGCAAATCTACTCAGTTAACACAGGCTCCTGCTGTTACTTTTAAAGTTGAGTTGGTCCTGGAAAGCTCCTCCAACCCTTCACCCAATGCTGCTGTCCCATCTCTGGATTATTTGTTATCTTTAGCCCTTCAAAAGGGGCTTTTGTTGACTTTCACGCTACCTCCCACTGCATGACTTCTCATCTCTGGACTGCTCTTTGTCGCTGTCATTGCCTTCTACTCTAGTGGCAGTGGCTCTCCATTGCCGCTGTGTTGTGTTCCTGATACACAAAGTTTTTCCTTGTCTCTTAACCAGTGCCGCCTCAATCTTGATGGCTACCTCTTTCTCCCCACTTGCTTCACTGTCACTTTAACAACCACCACTCCTGATCCTCTCCCTTCAAAAAAGATCTGCAATATTAAGGTGCACCTGTGATTCCAAGGCACGGCCCATTTTTCATAATGTTTACCCGGGGGGTGTACCTTAGGTAAAGGTTTCCCCTTGACATTAAGTCTAGTCGTGTCCAACTCTGGGGTGTGGTGCTCATCTCAATTTCTAAGCTGAAGAGCCGGTGTTGTCTGCAGACACCTCCAAGGTCACGTGGCTGGCATGACTGCATGGAGCGCCATTACCTTCCTGCCGCAGTGGTACCTACTCACTTTTGCATGTTTTCGAACTGCTAGATTGGCAGAAGCTGGCAGAAGCTGGGGCTGGCAGCGGAAGCTCCCACTGCTCCCCAGAATCGAACCTGCGACCTTTTGGTCAACAAGCTCAGCAGCTCAGCGCTTTAACTCACTGTGCCACCGGGGGCTCCAGTGTGTGTCTTAGAGTTGGTGAAATATGGTATTTTAGATAGTTATAATGCAGCATGTATATTTGAGTACCTGAACATAAGTATAAGTATGCGTATGGGGCCTGATTGCCTTAAAAAGGTAAGGGAAATGCATAGTATCAGCCCAGTGGAGACTAAAACCATTTGTTGAGTCTGTTTGTATAGAAAATGTGATCCTGTCCTTTCCCAGATTCAGATAAAGACATGGAAGATGAAAAAGAGGCAGCGGGAGGGATTAGTGTTATTCCGAAGCAAGTTACTTCAGCTTTGAACTCACTGGTAGCCAACTATGGCAGTTTGTCAGAAAGTGAAAGCGACCATGAAGGTAAGTTGTCTTCATTGTCCACAACCTTTAAATGGCGAGGAGACACTGGAATCTGACCAAAACCCATTGAGGCCATCTGGCACAACAGGTGACTATTGGAGAGAGACCGCATGGTCCAATTCTGATTCTTCACCAGTTCAAGTGAGAAGATCGATTCCTTAGTCAGTGTTTTGCGCTGATTAACAGGTACATACGGCATGTGCATCTGTTGTATTGGCTTATTTTAGGTATCACACCAACCAAGGCTAATGGACGGTAGGCAGGATACCGTACCCGATTGTTTCCATCTATGCCTCGAAGCCGTGACTGGTTGGCTGCGTGCCAGCCGGCTGAAGGTGAATCCGTCGAAGACGGAGATCTTGTGGCCCGGTCGCCCTGGGCTGGATGAGTGCCGGTTGCCTACCCTGGATGGCGAGCAGCTCAGCCCGTCATCCCTCGTAAAGAGCTTAGGTGTCCAATTGGACCCTTTGCTGACCATGGAGACTCAGGTCGCCATGGTCAGCAAAACAACGTTTACCACCTCCGCCAGGCTAGGCGACTGGCACCCTACCTGTCCAGGGACGACCTGGCCACGGTGATCCAGGCGACGGTCATCTCGAGACAGGACTACTGTAACGCCCTCTACGAGGGTCTTCCCTTGTCGACAATCCGGAAACTCAAGCTGGTGCAGAATGCCGCCGCTGGCTTGCTGGTGGGAGCACCAGTAAGGGAGCATATTACACCTATTTTACGGCAACTGCACTGGCTTCCTATCGAGTGCCGGATTGCCTTCAAGGTGTTGGTGTTAACCTTTAAGGCCTTGCACGGTCTAGGGCCTGAGTACCTAAGGGACCGCCTTACCCCGGTCGTCCCCCGAGATCACTGCGCTCGGAAGAGCAGAACCTATTGGTTGTTCCATCACCCCGCACCTGCCACCTGTCCAGTACAAGACAACGGGCCTTTTCATTTGTGGCCCCCATGACCTGGAACTCACTCCCCAATCATGTCCGGACAATACATGAACTGGGTCCTTTTCGAAGAGCCTGCAAGACTGTCCTCTTTAGAACAGCCTTTGGCTGAATTGAAAGAAATGGCTCTAATGCTCAAAACTGCGATTGATGATTTGTAATAAGCTGGCTTTTGACTCTGATGTGTCTTTACTGTTTTATGGTGATTCGTTGTGCATTTGTATTGCGCATTTATTGTGATGTTGTGATCCGCCCCGAGCCTGCAGGGAGGAGCGGAATATAAAATTGACTAATAAATAAATAAAATAAATAATCTTTCTTAATCATGGGTTAGCATAATGAGCAAATTGGACTGATGTAAGATAAGGAGTGTATTCTCATTTTCCCATGCCCAAAGAGAAATAAAAACAACATTAATACATAAGAAACCTTTAACATGAGAAGGAAACTCAAGTTTTGATAGTATTATATTTTATTAGAGAAATAGAGGTTTGTAAAATTATGCATTGTGATAAAAGTATCTTCTTGTTCTCCCACAGCAAGGTTATGAAAATGATTGACAAATTCAAGACAAAACCACTCGCAAATTTCTTTTTCATGTTAAAGTTGTTTCCTACATAAGGCAACCGTATCACAGGTTTTATTAGCCTGCTTTGTTGAGAGGATTTGCCTTTGCGTTCCAATGAGGTTGAGAGAGCATGACTTGCCAGTGGGTTTCCATGGTGGAGTGGAGATTTGAATCCTGTTCTCCAGAACTGTAGTCCAGTCCAAAAGCAGCAACACCACACTGACTCTCACATTTTCATCCAATGCATAATTAGTATAGAAAATGTACTGCCATATAATTTTAGTTGTAGACTTTAGATCACTTTCAAAAAGGCTTAGATGAAATCATGGGGCATAATAACTGTAAGTAACCTAATGAGCTTACAAGTTCAAACTTTGGAAAACAGGATGCTAGACTAATTGGACTGTATGCATTTATAAAACAGCGTTAGAGTAGGAAGTGCTAATAACTGCATATGCACAAAATGCTGAGCCAGAATTCTTCAGAATCTTGGGTTACCATATTTCATCGCATAATAGTCATACTTTTATCTCCCCACCTCCTTTTGGGGGGACCGAAAAGGGGGAGTGTGATTATTACACAGTGGAGAAAAAAAATCTAACTATAGGGCTTCACTTTAATAAAGTCCCACTGCTGCAAGGGAGCAGGTACGCAGGCGAGTGAATGAAGGGTGTGACTATTACACGAGGAACACAAAAGTACCAATTTTGACATCCCAAAAATGGGGCCATGGCTATTACATGATAGTGACTATCATGCAAGGAAATATGGTAGTTCATAAGCAAGCATGCTAATTTACACTACCTGATCACACTCACTTAACTAATGAATATAAGAGAAAGTGGCTGAACCAATCAGGAGATTACAAGAATGAAAAGGAGGTTTCACTCTTATAACAATATTGGATCCAAAAGCCAACACCAAACTCTAACTTCAGTAGAGGCTTCTGAGAACATTAGCAAGCTTAAGGTACCAGTTTAGCCATGATGAGTAAGTCCTTAGTAAGCTTTGCTGCCTCAATTGCAGGGGGATCCAGATGAGATGAGGATTCTGAAGAATTATTAATTAGCATTATTTATAGACCTAGGTAGTGCCTTAAAACTGGTAACAATTTGTTTCTGTCTAATGGAAAATCTTATTTCTACCTATTCCTTAGAAGAGGCTTTCAGTGGGGCAGGGGAGAATTGTTCAGATAAACATGCCGAGCTGATAATATCAGCAGTATGAAATTCAGCCTTTCCCTGCAATGATATCAGTTAGACCCATGTGATGAACGGATCCACCCTTTAACTGAGACTCTCAGGAATGTGCATTCAGTGCCAGAAACAAGATTCACCATCAAACATAAAGATTTTTAAGATTATCCACACAGTATTTTGAGTATTTCTATGAAATGCAGAACACAAAAATACACAACAGTGTGTAACAATTTGAAATAAAATACATGCATTTTTGTTTATACAGCCACCCCTCCATATTTGCGGGTTCAGCATTCAAGTAGCTGATTTATTTATTTTTTTGTAAATTTCCTGTACCACCTGCTCATATAGCATACCGCTTCATGCACTTTCACGTGGTGCTTTGGGCTTTGGGAGGGGGGATCCAATGATCACAAGTGCCGTCAACCGCTGTGTTGTATAATCTTTGCACTCTCTCACCAACCATCGCTGGAAGCCAGGAGGTCATTGGTGGGCCATTGCTGCTTCTCTGCCTTCCTCAGGTCTTCCTGGGAGGCAGAAATTTCCCTGGCAAGGTTACTTCCTGAATCTCACGGCTACAAGTTCAAGATGCAGATTGCCAGGAAAATCGCAGCTGATCTGGTTCACTCTGCAACTTTGAAGGAGATGAAGCAGCCATGGTCTCCCCTGAATACTGCTTCCTGAACTTCGCTGTTTGCTCTGAGTTCGTGAGGTGATTTGCCAGCAGATCGCAGCAGCTCTGCTTCACCCTGCAACTCTGTGGGAGGTGAAGCAACCACTGATTCCCTTGCAAACTGCTGTGAGGATTTTCAGAGGCAATTGCAAAATCCCAGTTTTTCACAGTTTTCCCACTTTTGTGGGATTCCTGCACCTGTGACCCCTGTGAATGTGGAGGTCCCAACTGTAGATTGTTTCCAGCCAAGTGATTTAAACATAATTTTGTAAACAAAGTTAAAGGTAAAGCTGATAAAACTGGAAGTCTAGGTGGTATGAATGATCACTTATGCCCTTGACCTACATTATTCATAGTACTGGTAATTAAATAAAAATGGCCTTTAATACAGAATTTGTATTTTATTCTTAATAGCTCAAGCAATACAAATAATGTATTTGCGACAGTAGTTTTCACACTGAATATCCTTTTATAGTTCTGAATGATTTCATTTTAAATCTGTTTTGTGCATTAATCAGTTACATAATTTTTTTAATGGCTGGGTTTATTCCTGTGTTTTTATTTTCAAAAGAGCCCGTCAAGACTGCAGCAAAAGGACCTGATGAAAACCAAGCAATTCTCAGAAGTGTCCCTCAGTCTTCAAACAGCCCTCAAGACTCAGAACACAGAAGCAGCAAAGGAACTGTTAATCGTGCAGATGCAACACAGAAGCAACCTGGTCCACGCACAATACACACCCGAGGTCCAAACAAACAAAAGAACGCACTTCCTGTAGTACCAAAACGCCGTCCAACTCTGCTGGAAATGGTACATTGCCTTAGATTTCATTTCTCTTTACATTGTTTATTATTTTACTGACACAAAAACACATTATGTCACAGCAAACGAGATCTATATGCTGGATTTTATTTATTTATTTATTTATTCTGCTTTATCTCTCCCAAAGGAGACTTGAAGTGGCTTAACATAAAAATATTAGCATACAATGTAGGATATACAAATATTCTAACATTGAAACAGAATTAAATTAAAACAGTATTTAAAAGAATTCACAGTTCAAAATAATTAAAACATATTCAAAGCTAAAAACCACAGCACCCCCAACTGATTTTAAAACCTCCTTTAAAAGCCTGTCTGAATAAATAGTGAGAGGGGGCCATTCTGACTTTCCTGGGAAGAAGGGAGTTCCAGAGTCGAATTGCAACCACCTAGAAGGCCTGCTCTCTTGTTCCCACCAACTGAGCTTGAGGTGGAGGTGGGACCAAGAGAAGGGCCTCTCCTGAAGATATCTCTGTGCTTCATATGAGTGTTCCTATTTTAGCTAGAATCTTCTGCATCCTTAGTTCGTGTTTTGGGGCCAACATCCCAAAAGGTCTCTGGCAGGGAAGGAGTTTGATGTGTCAGTTGCCAGTCTGCAACAGGTTATAAAACTATTTCAACCAATAGACACTGATATGGTGCTTCTCCATGGCACATTTGAGGAGGGATGGAACAGTTTCTTACCCGTTTCTCAAATAGCGTGAGCAACATGGATGAAAATTTTTAGACTCTAAAATTTAGAGCATTGTAATTCAGAGACTCACACAATCATAGAATGTGAAGGGACTACATGGGCCATCCAGTCCAACCTCCTGCCATGCAGGAAAAGCACAATCAAAGCATACCAGAGGTCATGTAAAAAAATCTTGGGTGGAGAGGCATCATCAGGGGGGGGGGGGGAGATAAGCCCTGGTCTGGAATGCCATTCAACTGGTGAGGGTTCTGGGTGGTTGCTTTTTTAAAAAAATGAAGATGCTTTAATATAAAAAAAATGCCATTTGAATGGATATGCTTTGAAATTTTGTGGGGGGAAAGAACATCCAAAATAGGTTGATTCTAAATCCTGGAAGTTTCCAGTGGGTTTTATTAAAGTGCCTCCATAAAGTGCCCCGAATTTGCAACATAAATGATTTCTAGTATCAGCTTAGGGCCAAAAATTAGGTGGGGTGACCTACAGCTGGTGTGTACGGGCAAAAATGTGTCCATGCTGCAGTTGCCAGCCTTTGGTATTTAGCCGATCCACTAGATATGCAGTTCTGTTTGTATAATTCAAATGGTCAACACAAATGTTTCTCATATTCTCCCTTCTTTTTCCTAGCTGCTAGCAAAGGACATCCGGCATGAAAGAAATGTAATTCTTCAGTGCATTCGCTATATCCTCCAAAATGATATCTTTGGACTCCGTTCACAGACTAATTTAACTGGAGAGACTTCTCAAGCTGTGGGAGAGCTTTTGGCAGGCCGGCCTAGTGAAGTTCATAACTCTCCTAGTTTTCCAAACCAGTTAACACAAGAAAACGAATTTCCTGGAGTTCAAAGCAAGGGGGCATCTGCATCCCAGACATCACCAACTTCTCAAGCTGCTGATGAGAAAGTCTGGGAAACTGCTGAAGCCTGCAGTGGAGAAAACTGACTTTTGTGCAACAATTAGAAAATTGACGACCCCTTCAGGATTGTATTTAAACAATACTCAGATTGCCAGCAACATCATATGATTTCTTTTTAAGTTTCAGCTGCTGTTCTGATGGAAGTCTAGAATCTACTTTGCTGCTGTGCTGACTTTACAATATTTTTCTTGCTGGTTTTATTTTTGCATTTCACCATTTGTATAGAAATTGAATTAAAATGACTTTATAGAGTAAAGTTTATTCTGTCATTTTTAACAAATGGAAACAAATTGTAATAAACCTAAGAATAACGTCCATTATGTTTTTTTAAAAAAGAGTCAGGAGATTTATGTAATACTTTATTAAAATATTTATATCCCACCCTGTGCCCAAAGACAGGAATACTTAAAATAAAAGGAAGCAAAACATTTCCTTAGGTTTTTTTGTCCTATGACCCACTGCTTCAGGCATTTTGGATCCAGTCCAGTTCACTGTTAGTATCATAGCCAAACCAGAGTGCGGGGAGCGAGAAAGATGAGCTTGCCAGGGAGGATTACATCCCATTTTACTCTGCATACCCTGTGGCACCTCACCAGTTCATAGGTAAATTCAGCCTGTCTAATTTGACTTTTAGAATAATTAATTTCTGAATCATTTGCAAGTAATACTAACAATTAGTAGGGGGGAAACTAGAAACCAAGCCTTTTTAAAACAGGCTAGTTCAGAGAGGAAAATATGTTGAGCTAGAGAGCTTATTAATGAAAGACCCTCTCCATAAATGCACAGCAGAGTCACTTAGCAGCAGCAACAGCGTGACCCAGCAGCAGTAGCCAAAAGTGATCAAAAGAACAAAAACACACTGACTAATGTTATATCTTCGATAGGAGGCTTTTGTTTGTAGCAAAATAATATGGTTGTACTGTTTACAAGAACAAGGTTTCCATAATACAAATAAAGGTCTTTATACTTCCTTCTTTGCTTCCATGCTGGGGTTCTTTCTCATGCAGATAAATACCTTTGTTCTCACAGAGCCTCTTCTCACACCAAACTTACACAGAAGTTTCACACAGCGGCCTTATACACGGCAGACTTCACACACGAGGCCTTCAACCTGGAGCTTCTCTCACCAAAGCTTCTCACACCAGGCCTTCTCAACTGAGGCCTTTCTCCCACTGAGGCCCTCTCCCACTGAGGGCTCTCTCAGATTGATGCCTCTCGCATACTGAGGCGAACTAACACTGAGGCCTTCCCATACTGAGGCCTGCTAACACACAGGCCCTTCTCCCACAGAGACCTCTCACAGACTGAGGGCTGCTAACAGACCGACACCTCTCACACTGAGGCAAACGAACACTAAGACCTACTAAGCTACAGGCATACCTATTTATATAGAACTACAGCTTTTGCTGAGTCATTGCATCCACTTAACCCTTTCAGTGCTTGATTCGCATTTTTGTAATTAAAAATACCTAGATAATTTTTAGTATTTCTGACAAAATAAGACATCCAAATGTTGCTAACCAGCAACTCCCATCAGCCAAAGACAGTATAAGACAATAATGAGAGATGATGTTGGTTGTTTTATCCTTTCAAGATGACTGGTTTAGGGTGACTCATTGAGTTTTCTTGGTAAGATTTATTCAATGGAAGTTTTCCATTCCCTTCCACAAGGCTAAAAGAGTGTGACATTCCCAAAGTCTAACTCTCAAACCACCAAACCATGTTGGTAGGCAATATGGTTTAGAATGGAGAAAACCCGTTTCTCAGTTACACCACTGGGTCCAGTTGATCTGTTTCGATGTCTGTTTGCTCCAAAACGTGGGTGTACTTACATGTCAAATCAATGCAGTTTGACAGCACTTTGATTGCCATGGCTCCTTGCTATGGAATCATGCAATGGAAGTTGTAGTTTGGTGAGACACCGGCACTCTTTGGTAGAGAAAGCTGAAGACCTTGCAAAACTACGGCCTCCATGGTTCCAATGCCTTGAGTCATGGCAGTCAAAGTGGTGTCAAACTATATTCCTTCTACAGTGTAGATGTGCCCATGTTAAGAAATTTAAGGGAGGATTTTTGTGTTCAAGACAAGCTGTTCCTATTGTTTAACTGCTTGGATTGTATGTTTTGGTAGTGCCGATATCCCCAGCCTGCCTTATGCTCTGGCTGATATCCTACAGTTGTAATAGATTGGCACCTGGTAAAGTATTTTCTTCATAAATTGTCGCTTTGGCTTTTAAAAGACAGGAGCTTCAAATTGATTTTTAATAATACATGGAAGCTGCCTGTAATTGCCATGACTCATTGTCTGTTTGACCCGGCTTAACCTTGACATCTGATTTTCATTTCAATTAAGGCAGCCCAAAACATGGCAGAGCCCCTTGAAGAGGCTGCTCCCCATGGCAGGCCCCCAGCTCCACCGCCAGCTTTCACAATACACTGGAAAGAACAAAGGAACTTGTTGGAATGGGCAATTGTGTATGTGAATGGTACTTTTGCCACTCAGGAGGGCATGGTCACATAGGTTTTTTACATAGCTGTTATGCTACTGGTCACATCTGTGAAATGAATGTATGCAATTGGGATTTTTAATACACTAATTAATATGGAAGAGTAGAGTAGATTTTCTATTTGAAAATCAAATAGAAGCAATCTTCAAATCTAAAAAGTAGGATAGTTTTCAAATTCTGCACATCATATACTGCATGTGCATAGCTTTATGTTCCATCTTCTATTGTAAAAGGGAAACATACTTTTAAAATGGTGCGTAATGCATGGCTCCTCCTGAATCATAGAATCCTGAAGTTGGAAGAGACCTCGTGGGCCATCCAGTCCAACCCCCTGCCAAGGAGCAGTAAAATCACATTCAAGGCACCCCCAACAGATGGCCATCCAGCCTCTGTTTAAAAGCCTCCAAAGAAAGAGCCTCCACCACACTCCGGAGCAGAGAGTTCCACTGCTGAACAGCTCTCACAGGAATGAAAAAGGGTGTGTCTCAAAATACACCCAAATGTCGTTCAAACAGCATGGGGGTCTTTTTTGCCAAGCTAGTATGAATTTAGTTGTTAGAAAGCTTCAAAAACTATATCCAATTGAGCTTTTATTTGAAGGCCAACCTCCCATTACGCTTGTATTAAATTCCCATTAAAATGTATGTACAAGTGAAGCTGGAAATCGCTGGCCATTATTTTATTCTCTGACCTCTTGTTCCCCTTGTCAGCTCCACGGTTTGTTTTTTTTTAAAAAAATCCTATTTCTCATTCATCCTACTGTTCTCTTGCATTGCTCTCATGGTTATAGTACAATAGTAATAGCATAAATAAAAAATAGTGGGACTGATGAGTCTGTATGCTGAGTCCAGTACATAACTACCATTTTGCAAAGATTATTGCCTCCTTCCAAGTTTCCCTCATAACTTGTTGACTTACCCAAGCAATTAAGCTCTAACTATGGAATAAAATAGATTCCAATAGTTATTTGTATTTTTAGATCAAGGATGGAATGAATTAAGCACATGTGAGTATGATTTTTTTTAATACTGTAGTATTCTCATCCCTATTTAGACAGATTGGACTGTAAAAAGGTAAAGCTAAAGGTTTACCTTGACATTAAGACTATTCATGTCCAACTCTGGGGTGTTGCTCATCTCAATTTCTAAGCTGAAGAATCGGATTGTCCGTAGACACCTCCAAGGCCATGTGGCCAGCATGATTGCATGGAGCGCCATTACCTATTGATCTACTCACTTTTGCATGTTTTTTAACTGCTAGGTTGGCAGAAGCTGGGGCTATCAGAAGGAGCTCATCCTGCTCTCAGATTCAAACTGCAACTTCTTGGTCAGCAAGTTCAGTATCTCAGTGGTTTAACTCACTGCACCACCAGGGGGCCCTTAAGACTGGGCTGCATTTGTGATTATTAACACACTTAAATCCACTTTATGTTGCATTGTGGGATAAAAAATACTTTGGATAAAACTATTTACATTTTTAAAGTGTATGCTGCAGCTATCCTGCAGCGAACTCAAGGGTAGTGTGCTCTTTTTCTGACACTTCTGCTTGCACTACCCTGAGAGGTAGTGCAAGCTGAAGAATGGTGAATGGCCAAAGATTGCTCGTGACTTCAATGGGTCTATGGGAGCTTGAATCTGGATCTTCCAAATCCTGATCCAAAAGTCTAATTACATATTTAATTTTACATCAAATAAATCCATTTCAAAATTAAATTTAGAACCATTATTTTATATTTAAGGTGATATTTCCATTATCTCTGCAATTTTGCTGGGTAACTAAAATCAATAGGTGCATTATGTTGAAGAATAATTACAATACTGTCAAAACCTATGACATCGTTAACATCATCAGATGATCTTCCCAGTCCTTTCCAAAATGTTGGTTGTCCAGCTATTTTGGATTTCAACCCCCAGAGGCCCCTGCCAGCTTGGCCAATGGTCAAGAATTCTGGGAGCTGAAGTTCAAAACACCCAGAAGACATAATTTTCTAAAATACTAATCTAATCCAAATCCCCGTTAGTCTACAATGCACAACTAAAGCACTCCCAGAAAATAGCTGTTCAGCTTCTCTTTGAAGACTTTCTAAGGTAAACTTTACCATTCAATGATTACACGTGTCTGCTGTAGTAGGAGTAGCCATTCATTTTAGGCCAAAGCATTCATAAACTAGAAAAGAAGGTTGTTTGCAATTATTTTAAGGCATATTTGTTTTCTTCTTTGGGTTTTTCCACTTACATTGCTTTACACATCTTTCTTAAGGTCTCCAGATTTTATAGCTAGGAAGAAATGTCTAGATTCAATAGTATAGATCTTTTCTTGTTTCCAGATATGTGGTAGGTGCCTAGCAGCAACAGCTGCTGACACAGCTAACCTCAAAAGCACACAATCCATCCTACTGGAGGGGGTGATAATCATTTTTATTTCTCTGTGACAGAATTTCCATTACAAAACACTCTGTTAATACAATAAGCCAGCTGAAACAAATGGATGGCAACAGAACACACACTTGTGTATGACAAAAGGATCACTTGAAAGATGGGAGGTAAAAGAATAATGTAAAAGAATAACAAAATACATCACTACACGCCAGTATTGCCAATAACAACCAAGACTACGTTGCAGTCGAGCGTTGATGTCTTTAGTATTGTTTAGCAGCTCTTGGACTGGAAAGGTGGCAAACTTGATTGCAACAGATTTAGTGTGATCTGCCAACAGGTCACAAATGACATCAAACAACATTCAACCAGCTCTTTAACTCATAAGATCTCTCAGGAAATGAGTCTGGGGTCACTATATAATGGGGTAATGTAGTAAATAATGAACTAAGTCTTTGGGTTCTTGTGTGTTTTCTGGGCTGTATTCCAGAAGCATTCACTCCTGACGTTTCACCTGCATCTATGGCAGGCATCCCCAGAAGTTGTGAAGTCTGTTGGAAACTAGGAAAATGGGGTTTATATATGTATATTTCTCCAGGGTGGGAGAAAGAACTCTTGTCTGATTGAGGTAGGTGTGAATGTAGCAATTGTCCACCTTGATTGACATTTAATGGCCTAGCAGTTTTCAAGCTCTGGCTTCTTACTGTTCACGGAATCCTTTGTTGGTAGGTGATTAGCTGGCCCTGATAGTTTCTTATCTGGAATTCCCCTGTTTTTTAATATTGTTCTTTAAGTTTTTGAGTGTTGTTCTTCGTCTAAGTCTTTAACCTCCCCAAAGCTATTATTCTATTACTGTGTGGTATGTACCTTTTCTTCAGGTAAGCCAAAGACTTAATTGACAGATTGTGGAGATACTCTTGAGTAAGCTATCTGGTTCTTGTAATCTAAACATTGTAACTGCTCAGTCTTGAAGGACAAAAAGGAAGAAGTCGTTTTGTGAAATTCTAATAGAACTTAGTCTTGCGAGTTGAACCAACCTGAAAGTGAAAAAATGTAGGTTGTATAGCACTGTCTCTCATTTTATAACTTAACTAGCTGTACCCGGCACGCGTTGCTGTGCCCTATTTAGGAGATGCGAGAAAGTCTGAGTATGTAAGGGTTGGAAATGATGTTACTTGGTGGGGTCATGGCTGTGTCGTTGTGGGTTGTTCTTGTTTTGTGTTGTGTTTCTTGTTTTGTTTGTGGATCTGTCATTTTGATGTTGATGTGGTACCCATCTGCGCCATCCCAAAATATGATTGGGTACTGGAGGGCGTCATAGCAGCGATGTGTTTCTGATACGGTGGTCAATTCAGAGTTTCTTCACTGAAGTGCTATGTCTCTGGGTAGGAAGTGATCGCCGACCATGACGATGGCCACTTCATCGATAGTTGGAGCGTTGTATCTGCGTTCATGTTGCCCTTCAGGCTTTTTGTCGGGATGTATTATAATTCTGTGTGTGTCAGTAGGCATCTTGTCCAGAGCGGTTTTGAATAAGTGGACTAATTGATTGTGTTCATGAAGGAGGTGTTGTAGTTGTGCGATAATGGGTTTTTTTAACTTTTGGGGAAATGTGGCATCGTGTGTTGATTTCGTGTCTTCATCACCAATGAAAAACATTTGAAGAAATTGATGTGCTCCTCGGTGTTTGGGAGCAGGGAGCCAGCTCGGTGATAAATTTGTCCTTTGATTTTGAAAGTAGGCATGAATTGCGCACTTTCTATGTGTGCTCCAAATGATGTCATCTGGAAGCATGAGTTGTATTGTCTTATATAGCGGAGGAAGTGTTTTGATTCTGGAGTGTCTCCACTCAGCAAAGTCTGTAGTGGTTGTGGAGGAGTGGCAAGTGGTGGTAGAGAGACTTTACCGGCTAGGCAGCACATTCCTGTTGTTTCTGCTGGGTATTTCAGGGCTTTGCAGTGTGTGCAGATGTGCGTTAGGGTGCCAATGTCGGCCTCTGGCGCCATGCTGTAGTCTTCTGCAGCGTTGTATCTGAAGGCTAGGCGGTGGAATTGGTTGTGGTGTTTTTTGAAGTTTGTTTTTGTGTTGCGACGTCATTTTTCTGCACTCCTTGCGCGCTGCTGTTGTGTTGCATTTCTGCGTCTTTGTTGTTCCTGGCTGCGCGCTTCTTCTTGTTGTGCAGTTCTTTGCATTTGGTTCTCAGCTGTGCGTCGTGCAGTGACCTGTTGTCTGTGTCTCTGCTGCGCAGTGTGTTTCTGTTCTGGTGTTTGTTCTGCCCTTTTTGTTTGATGTATGTAGCGTTGTGAGTGTGTCGTCAGATGCTGTAATTTTTATAAGGCATGGCTTGTCTTTTGGGTCAGTTTATGTCTGTGTGGAAGGAAGGAATGGTTTTTGTTTGTAGTGTTTGTAGGTGTTGTGTGTACGGGGTCCCGTAAGGTTGGTGGGATGGGTTGTGATTGGAAGTTGTGTTGTGTTGTGTGGGTAGGATTTTGCTGGAGAATTGCTCCTCGGAGTTTGGTTTTGGCAGTTTAACCCTCAAACACCAACTGAAATCTCTCAGCATTCTATCCTAGCCTTGGATGGCTCTTGCCAGCGTTGCTATGGTTACAGCAGTTATGCAAATCCGCCCTTATTGGCAGCCAATCATGTTGTTCAGAATGTAGAGGGTGGGTGAGTCTTTGGCTGGCCCGGAGGATGCTGGTAAATGTTGTTTTATTTTTACTTGTTGTTTTGGGGGCCTTTTAGGTTGGGGGGGAAGTTTCTTTGCTTCAAACGTACCTTGCTTGAGGCCTATTTCTGTTGGCAAGTATTGTGTTTCTGCGTTGTATGGTTTCTTTGTTTGAGGTATACATCCCATGACGTGAACCCATTTATATAATAGATTATAGAATTTCTGTATTCTAGCAAAAATTAGAGACCACCTTCTACAAAATAATATCTAATAGTGCATAGCAAATAGTATGCAGACAATTAAAAACAATCTCGTTTTCAATCATATAAAACTAGGGTAGACGGAGAAACCACATAATTTAACTAAGTCAGGATAACATTGTGCTTTGTGATCCTGACTTGTTTCATAAAACAAGAGTTTAAATCAATTTAAGTACTAATTTCAGATGCAACATGAAGCTAGTTTTGAGAGCCAGTGTGATGTAGAGATTTGTATGTTGGATTTCCAATCTGGAAAACAGGATTCAAATCCCCACATAGCCTTGGGTATCAACTGGGTGACCTTTGCAAGTCACATTCAACCTCAGAGGAAGACAAAGGCCTTCTGAACACATCTTGCCAACAAAACTATGTGACAAGGTCACCAGACATTTGAAACAACTTGAAAGCAGACAACAGCAACAGCCAAACTGGTTACTTTGAACAAGCAAGCACAGATTTCGTCTTCTCACTGTGACCATACCAGACATACTACCTAGGATACTGTGTCATTTGGTGTGTGTGTGGGTGTGTGGGTGTATATATGTGTGTGTGTGTGTGTCACCTTTCCCACAAGATTACTTATGTTTATATTTTAAGCAAATGCATAGCCTAAGAAGGTCTGTAGAGTTTGCTTGCTCCCTGACAGCAGGATCAGCAATTTTCCTACCACTGTCTGCTTTTCCATCTTTTGGAGAAGAGGCTGGTGACTGATTTCTTCAAGCCACAACCAAGTTTGTCTGGTGGCAGTAAAGCGGTTTTTGGTACTTTCTGTGCAGAAGTACAGTCAGAGAGTGTTGCTGCACACGTGTAGAGCTTTGAAAAGTAGGTTTCTGTGCCAAGAATCAGGCAGGCACTTGTTCCGTGAAAGTAACACTGTGATTGGCGCTTCTAATCTATGCTGTGACTTGCTGATGTACACCCCGTGCCTAACGTGAGATAACGTAGGCTTAGATTGGTCTAACAGTACAGGATGTGCCATTGGGAGACGTTAGTGCCAAAAGGGAGAAGAACTGCGCATGTACGGAGGGATTCAGCCCCATCTCAAGTGATTTTTGGAGTTCCTGCTAAGCTGGTTACCGAATTTGCATTGGCTACGTTCACTTGTGATGATAATCATAGTGGTAATATGCTCTGTGCTAATCATAATGTGCTGCCTGCCTATTTTGCTGAAATGTTGTGCTTGTGCAATGCAGAAATCCATAGATGCAGTGAAAGGTGTGCATGCTGTCAGAACTGAAGAAACTGTGATCAAGAGGGATTGGAGAGTGAATTGGTCCTCTTGAGGGGTTCCAGACGTGTGTGTAGGTAACTCCTTGTGATGAGTTACCCACAAAAAAGAAAAATTCTGGAATAAAGCGGTTTTTGGTACTTTCTGTGCAGAAGTACAGTCAGAGAGTGATGCTGCACACGTGTAGAGCTTTGAAAAGTGGGTTTCTGTGCCAAGAATCAGGCAGGCACTTGTTCCGTGAAAGTAACATTGTGATTGGCGCTTCTAATCTATGCTGTGACTTGCTGATGTACACCCTGTGCCTAACGTGAGATAACGTAGGCTTAGATTGGTCTAACAGTACAGGATGTGCCATTGGGAGACGTTAGTGCCAAAAGGGAGAAGAACTGCGCATGTACGGAGGGATTCAGCCCCATCCTTTGCTGGCAGGGAAAAGGCAGAATGTGAAATGTTGCAAACCGGGTACATAAACGTCCCAGGCCGCTGATATGTACTGTGAGAAAGAACTAACTTAGAAATGTCCATTGTTCTAACACATAGGTGGGACTTTTAGATGTGATGCTTATGGAAATGTAATGTTTTATTGGATTAATGAAATGCCATGAGACACCAGCCAGTTATGATTGTGTAAAATCCATGAAGGAGGGCGGGCTTTTCCGAGATGCCGCCATTGGGGGTATAAATGTTTTGTACTGAGAGTGACCGGGGCCTTTGCCCCTGATAGCAGCCGTGTTCTGCTGGCAAACCCCACCAGCTGGTGTCATCAATAAACCATTTTGATTTCATCTACAGCACAGTTGTTGTGAGTTTTCCTCATCCTTGTACCCGCACGTCCAGGTGGCCTTGGTAAGAGTAGATTTGCCACTCGGAGTTCCATAACTCCTTAATTTGCTGCTTCAGCAGGAAAGGCTGTGCCCAAGGAATGAACAGATTAATGGTTTAGGACAACATTGTCACTCATGTGAGATGCAGAAGGGAAAGATGGGTTGACATCTGTAGTATTTCCAGAGTCCTTGTAGGAGCAAGCACTGCGGTCCCATCAAGAACTTTCAGAGTCCCTCAAAGTCTGGAGTCAGTCTTAGTACATGAAGAAAGGGTGAGAGAAATAGGCAAGATCACGGTTTGCTGCTGGCCTATTCATGTGATGTTGAACAACATTTTAACTTTGCAGGAAACAAATCATCCTGGGTGACTTACTAGGACAGATCTATGCTAAAGTCTGGTTAAAATCCCAGTCTCGGACAACCCAAGAAAATTGTGCCTAGCCTGCAGCTGAAAAGGGTCACATATTTCCAGAGTTTTGAATATCGTTGTCTAATCTATATTCTGTGAAGACTATTTTTTATGTGTGTTAGGAGTGACTTGAGAAACTGCAAGTCGTTTCTGCTATGAAAAAAATGGCCATCTGCAAGGACGTTGCCCAGGGACTGCCCAGATGTTTTACCATCCTTGTAGGAGGCTTCTCTGATGTCCCCGCATGGGGAGCTGGAGCTGACAGAGGGAGCTCTCTGGATTTGAACCTGTGACCTGTCGATCTTCAGTCCTGCTGGCACATGGGTTTACCCATTGCGCCACCGGGGGCTCCTTATGTAGACTACATTCAGTTGTGTATAGATTAACATGGCCTTCTTGAGATGGCTTCAATGGAAGTAAGGGCACACTTGACTTGAGAAAGAAATGCTCCTTTTCTAACAGGCTTGGCTTGGTGACTCTGATTACACAGCCCAATAACATCAAAAATAATCGGTGTCTTAGTTTTTAGGTCTGTTCCTGCAGTTATTTGGGCCACTGATTTTAAAAAATGCATTAGATAGACCATAACAACTACACTTTCTTAGATATGGTTATCGTAGTTTTATATGGGTGAACAGATGGCAGCTGGTATGTAGCATATGTTCTGCGTTTCAAAATTTAGAGTTGATAGTGGAAAACTGGTGCTGATTTTGAAATCAGCAAGTAAAATATACTCGGAAACATATCTAACTTTATGACACCAAAATGTGTTGGCTAGTGCTATTATTTTCCTATGCACATGAGAAACTGTATATTGTTTTAACCCGCTTCTGCTATGGAGGGACACTCAACAGTGTGCCAACCAACAGCTTTGTTGGGAACATTTCACAAGTGTGTGTTTGGCAGTGCAGATAAACAGCTGGGAGAGTCACTCTACGCTTGGCTGGTCTACCTTGAGTGTTAATAAGTGCTTTGGTTTTGGTGCCAGGCAACTACAGGGTGGTCTCTTGGTCTAATTGTGATTGCTAAGCCCTTGGGTCCATGATCACTTCAAAACATTTCAAGAGTAATTCTCATCAAATCAGTCTCTGTAGAAACAAAACTATATATGAGCCACAGCTACTAAATCCTAAATTTCATCATGATCTGGTTTTGGAAAATAGGCTGGGATTACTAGACTTCTCTACAGGAAGCAAAAGCCTATCCTGCTTTGAGGAATGCTTGACAGCTTACAAAGCAGAGTTAACCTATATATTTTTGTCAAACACAGGAATGGGAAGCTGCAAGACAATGCCAGCAGTGTTGTCTGCTCACTTTTAAAATATACAAATCAAGTGGGACCATGTGCTTTTCAGACCCAAACTTTAAAATTACATATGCTGCTGTTTTATTATAAAGGTATTTTAAAAACATAACTGCAAATGTCAGTTACATTTGCATTCATGTGCACCTATGCATATACCTGAATGTTAACGGAGAGCTTTGGAAATAGTCTGAGTCATAACATGAATGAATCTCTATGCCACTTTAGCTGAGCAAAGGACGCAATGAGTAAAATCAATGGTAGCGACAATGTTCTTCTGCAGCATATTGCAGCATGGAGAAATTAAGAGCTCGATGCTAAGCAAGTTCAATTGGAAGTGTACAATATAGTCCAAGGGAGTTGAATGGAATGGGGCTTATTTTTAAGCATTTGTGTGTAGCTGCAGCATTAGAGATCAAAACTAAGCCTTTATGTCACAGTTCAATATTATCAATTCCTGGTATGTATGAGTGAAGAATGCCGAACTGGGTGTAAAAGTCTACATTGTCAAATTAATGCAGTCTAACACTACTTTAACTGTTGTAGCTCAATGCTATGGAATCCTGGGATTTGTAGTTTGGTGAAGCACCAGCACTCTTTGGCTAAGGCTAAAGCCCTTGCAAAATGACCACCACCATGAGTCCTTAGCATTGAGCCATGGCAGTTAATGTGTGTCTAAACTGCATTAATTCCACAGTTTAGATTTACCCTTAGACTTTTACACTCACTCCATTTTATCTGGAAATCATCCATCCCTACAAAAAGAACAAATGCCCATCTTTAAACCATCTTTTTTCTTTGCCTGTCTAAAGACTTTTTATACACAGACATACACACACACACACACAAATATATAAACCTCCCTTGCATAGATTCCAATATACCTCACAACCTCTGAGGATGCTTGCCATAGATGTGGGCAAAATATCGGGAGATAATGCTTCTGGAACATGGCCATGGAAAAATCACAGCAAGCCAGTGATTCCGACCATGAAAGCCTTCGACAACACATTTGGATATGCTTGATTAATTTTCTTATCCAATCCTTAAAAGGTAGTTCTTTTTTCCCCTTCCAAGATTTTGCTATAATGATTTTCACTGCCACATAACTACTTTGGCAAATTTCTACATCATCTTTGCCAACTCCCTCCTGAAACAAACCCAAGAAGCACATTTCTGGGTTTTTCCTTCATCTTCTTTGTAATAATTTTGTTGGTTCCTTTAATCAAATTTTACCAAAACGTTTTATAACTTCCATAGAACATTTTATATATGTTTTAAACCCCCAAGATGGCCGCGTCGAGCAGGCGTTTGAACGCCGAGCTCCGCCGAGGTCCTGGCAGCCTTTCCCGCACAGCACCCCCACTGCTGAGGGGGGTTGCTCCATGCATGAGGAACGACCTACAGGACTCGGGGGGGGGGGGGACCTTTGGTCGCTACTGGAAGCACTGAAGCGCTCCCTCCCCCTTTTTGAGGCCCTACAAGCTGACGCCGAGTCTGCCTTGGAGGTCGCTTGGGCACCGGCCTCGGTCCTCAGGGCCCTTGCGAGCCTGAAGGACGCTGCGGCCCCCAGGAGGCCCCTTGGCCCAGCAAAGACTGCAGCGACCACACTGACCCCCCGGAAGTGACTGGCTTGGTCCCCCGTCCCCTGGCCGGGCCTGGAAGAGACCGGGACTCCCACCCCCCCAATTCCACCCATCTTACCGGTCTCCTCCTTCATCTCGGCCGGCTGGTCGAGCGGCTGGCCGCCTGGCTGGGGGAGCTGGACAGGCTGGGGCCGGTGCTGGTGTCTCTGTGCAGCACGGACAGCCCTCGCCGCCCAGACCCCCGCTCGGAACCTGGAGGGGCTGCGGCCGACGGAGCCCCGGGCCCGCCTCACTTGGACTCCTTGCAACCGGGTCTGGAGGAGAGAGGGACGAGCGGAGTGGTCATCCCCGGCCCCTTGGACGGACCCCCGGAGGACGGTTGGCGGCCTGCCGAGAGGGGCCCCCTCTCCGAGGAGGCGACCCTACCCGGGGAGAGGCCCCAGTGGGAGCGGCAGTGGACCGATGGTGGAGCCCGTGGGAGGCGTTGGGGCACCGGGCTTCCCCGGCCCCGATGGTAAGGGCGTCGGCTGGCTGCTCCAACATGGCGCTGGCCTCGTCCAGCTCGGCATCCTTGGCCCTGCCTTCCCGGCCCTCCCACAAGACTAGGCCTATGCCCCCTGTGGCCTCCACGCCGGAGCAACCGCTACCTCCGGTCTTCCCACTGGAGGCCGCAAGCTCCCCCCTACCGCTGCCCGCGAGGCCCCTGGGGGAGGCGTTGGACATCTCGGGGGTCCTGGCGGGGCCCCCCGGGGGATGGCCTCAGCGACGGGCGGGCCGACTGCTGGCGATCCCTGTGGCAGCAGCTGACCTGTGGCCCGGGCCGCCGCCTGCTGACGACCCACCTGCTGGTGTCCGGCCAGCCGCTGTCGGTGGCTCTGCGGCTGGGAGCGCGGTTGGCACAGGGGCTCCTGTGGCCGACCCCCCTCCCCGGTGTCCTGATGGTGGATCACGAGGCCGCGGATGGCCGAGAGCTGCCGCGGGTCGCGGCTCGAGCTGTGGCGGGGGGGCGGGGGCGGCGAACACCTGAGGACTTCCCCGGCACTTCAGATGAGACGGAGGTGGGGTCGATGGCGGGGCAGGGTGCGGGGCCGGAGGAAATTCCAGCTCTCCTCTGCACTACCCCTTCCCGCAGTTGCTGGCCCGCAGAAGGCGACCCCCGGAGGGTTCCATCCCAGGACTTTCCGGAATGTCAACTTCAGACGCAGGGTACCTCCCTCGACGAACCTCCAACCCAGGAGGATGGGCAACCCGTCGATGTTGGGATCCGCACCGCAGGCCAGCGTCGACTGCCACCATATGGACATTGAGTACCTAAGGACACTGTTTGACCTGTGGGACCCTCCACGGCTCCCCCCGTTCAATGGACGAGCTTAATAGCTCTGATCTGCCCCTCCCCTGCCGTGTCCACCCCTTGTTGATGCCCTCATCTTGTTGTATGTTATGTATTTTTTTTATTCTGTATTATTTGTTTTCAACTGTGCACCGCTCCGAGCCTACGGGGAGTGGCGGTAATAGAAGTTCGATTATTAAATTAAATTAAATTAATCTGACAGAACCCACTATTGAAAATTTAAATCTTTTTTTCCTTAAGTATTCCCAATTATTTAAAATTATATTTTCCCCAAGTCTCTGGACCAGGAAATCATTACCGTTTTTACTTGATTGTCTTCCAGGTCATACTATAGAATATATTTTTATAACCTGTTAATCAATCCTTTGTTTTATTTCCCCAAAATATTTTCTAACTCTGATTTCCATTTTGGGGAAACAAAATCAATGTAATTCTTGACATTCTACAGAAAACATTTGTATTTATATCTAATGTGGTTTCAACGCAAACATTCTACGTTTTTCCTTTTAAAAAATGCAGTACTCTGTTGTCAAGCAATTTATATTTCATAGAAACAGGAGAGCCACAGCAATTGTCTATTAAAGTCTAATTCAGTGTTAAGTACCCACGTCAAACAAAGGAGCAATTAAGCCATGTTGCATACATATTGTTGACACAAATATTGCTTTGACATGTCAGCAAAAGGATGAGTGGGACTGTCAGATACAGCTCCAGAACTGTGAAACTTGGCGTGGATGTTAAGGTGGCCCTGTGGGAGTGCATCCAAGAGTTTACATGGTTGCAGGCATGTAGCCGGGGGCTAAGGGGCTTCAGCCCCCCAAAATTCTCAGGGTGGTCCGCGAAAAGGCCTTACTGGTACATTATTTAAACTGTTATGTTTATTCATATCATGATCTGATTGCATTTTTTTAAAAAAAACTGTTTAATTTTACCTATGTGCATAGCCCACAGTACCATCTGGAACTACTACATGCCTGACCTTCTCTAACCTCCGGAAAGCCAGACTAAGAGGAAGGCCTCTAGGCACCCTCTTGTGCACAGGGAGAGAACGATGGGGAGAGGGGAGAACAGAAAGGTTCGAGGGAAAGAAAGAGAACACTGGGCCAAGACCAAGGGTTTTCAAACCCATGTGAAGAGGCTGCTTCTGTCACTAATGTATATGTATGCCTATCCACGAGTTAAAAAACGGTTAGTAGCCTAGCACTTTGTCTCCAGGAAACCTTTCACTAACAGCATGCAGTATTTGCATTGCTCTTATACAGTGACCTTTGCTACTGTTGACTATTCTTATGCCCTAGCAAAGTAAAGTAACAAAGAAAATGTGGCGAACGTAACAAAGATTGTTGGCTTTTTAAATGGCAGAGAAGTTGAAGTGCTTATGAATAATCAAAAGGATATTTGCCAACTCTTCTGTACTTCTCTTAGTCCTTGTCTTGGGCATCCTAGTTTCATACATGTTTGGTTGAAAGCAAATAGATCAATACACACAAGGTTGTGGCACACTGTGAGGCCTAATTGCTGTGGTTTTAATTACTAAACAAGAGAAAAAATCAGTATGAGTAAGCCATTGAGAGTTCCCTCCATGACTAACAAGGCGACTGTACCTTAGGCATGCATGGACCAAGCAGTAAAAGTAACATGATAATTTAAACATGCTTTTTATCTATTTTGCAACTCACCTCAGGTTAAGCGACAAACTTTGGCAGTTGACAATATTACAGCGGAAAAGAGTCATGTGGCTTCTTTTATCTTTGTATTATGTATTTTCCCCAAGGGCTGGGGAAGGGCATCCTTTTAATTTCAAGGGGGACAACTTGTGAGTAGAAAAGGGCCAACATTAGATAGGCTAAGCCTCTTGGGGTTGGGGAGAGCATGTTGTGCCGGCCTGAGCGAAACTCTTTGTTTTGTAAAACAAATGGTAATTTGGCAAATGGGTTGACTAATGAAATAAAAGGGGCCTATTACAGGGGAAAACCATCTGATTCCTAATCCATCTAAAATGCAGATGTGTGCTTTCATTTTAAGAACAGACAAGCACTGAGGATTACCTGGGAAGGAATTCCACTGGAGCATTGCAGCACACCCAAATACCTCGGAGTTACCCTGGATCGTGCTCTGACTTACAAGAAGCACTGCTTGAGTATCAAGAAAAAAGTGGGTGCTAGAAATAACATGGTACGAAAGCTGATTGGCACTACCTGGGGATCACAACCAGACACAGTGAAGACATCTGCCCTTGCGCTTTGCAACCCTGCTGCTGAGTACGCATGCCCAGTGTGGAACACATGAAACATGCCGCATTATCACAGGATTTATTTATTTATTTATTTCCGGGGGGGGTCAGGGCGGCCTCACAAAAGCATCATCGGATGCCGGCATCATAAAAACAATCAGCAATACATTAAAAATATCAAAAATAGTAATTAAACAGGTAATTAAAACACGAATCCAGAATCTAGTCCAGGTCAGTTCATTGTCTTAAATCTTCTTTCATTTGCTGTTATTACTGGTTGAATGCTTGGTCCCATAGCCAGGTCTTAAGCTTTCTTCTGAACAATAGGAGGGAGGTGGCCAATCTGGGGAGGGGGTTCCACAGACGCCAGGGGGGGGGGTACTTTGTAGAAGACCAAACCAGTCCATACTCCCAGAAATAAAGCCCAACTGCTCATTGGAGGGAAGGATATTAGAGCAGAGCAGCCAAGGGCAAGCCGGATGGATGATATCCTTGAAGTGACTGGCTTGACCTTGAAGGAACTAGGGATGGCCACAGCCAACAGAGAGCTCTGGCGTTGACTTGTCTATGAGGCTACAAAGAGTCACAAGTGACTGAACGAATCAACATCAACAACAAACACTTGAGGCCTGGGCAAATTTGGGCCCTTCAGGTGTTTGGACTTCAACTCCCACAATTCCTAACAGCCTCAGGCTTAAGCAGCTGAGAGGGGAAAGGAAGGGGCCGGAGGGTTTCTAGACTTGTGACAATCACCATTCCTGAGGACAAAGGTCAGTCGCACATCGGATTGGGGTATAGGGTGGCAACTTGTGCTCGACGGGCTCGCACTCCCCTGAAGATACAGGTCCACAGCTTGGGGGTCCTCCTGGATTCAGCGCTGACGCTTGATGCTCTGGTGTCAGCAGTGGCCGGGAGAGCCTTCACACAACTAAAACTCATGTGCCAGCTGCGACCGTACCTTGTGAAGTCTGAGCTGGCCATGGTAGTCCATGCCTTAGTTACCTCTAGATAGGACTATTGCAATGCACTCTACGTGCGGCTGCCCTTGAAGATGGCCCGGAAACTGCAATTGGTCCAGCGTTTGGCAGCCAGACTCCTAACTGGAGGAAATTACAAGGAGCGGTATACCCATCCCTGTTTAAGGAGCTTCACTGGCTGCTGTACATTTTCCGGTCCCAATTCATGGTCCAAGTCATCACCTACAAAGCCCTAAATGGTTTGGGACCCACCTACCTTTGTTATCACATTTCCTCCTATGAACCAGCACAATCTCTTTGATTTTCAGGGGAGGCCTCCTCTCGCTCCCACCTCCGTCACAGGCGTAGCTTGTGGGGAGGAGGGAGAGGGCCTTTTCCATGGTTGCCCCCTGGCTCTGGAACACACTCCCAAGGGAGATTAGATAGCCTTTAGAAAAAGTTTAAAAACCTGGCTTTTCCATTGTGCCTTTGGAGTCTGAACAACCAATTTCCATGCCATGTCCCGTCCCAAATCCAACTTGTCTTTCTGTTGCTCTTCACCTTAACGCTCAGTTGAAGTTTTATTCCACTGTTACGAGTGGAATCCTGTCTCTCCCCCCCCCCCCCAAATCATAGCACTTCTACCTACCTCACCTATGGGTTTTATCAATTTCTATCCACTTTTAGTCATGGGTCTCGCTCTCTTTGTCTAATTCTATTACCATTTTTAAAATTTGTTTTTATGATGATTTTGTTATTTTATTTTACTGCTATTACTTAATTTTTCATTGGATGTTATTTATTTATATTACTAAGCTTTTTTATTTGATGTGATTGTCTTGATTATATGTATTTTGACTCTATTATAATTTGTTTGGGCTTGGCCTCATGTTAGCCGCCTCGAGTCCCTTCGGGGTGATGGTGGTGGGGTATAATTAAAGATTATTCTTATTATTATTATAAGTTGTCACTGTTGTGGCACTGAATTTAGCTCTTGGCAGTGGAGAAAAAAAATGAATCTATTTGTGTTTAAAGGGCCACTAGACTATTTTGTTGCCATGTAAAGGCCGAGAAGGAAAATTCTGAAAGTTTTCAGTGCCTTTTCAGAACCAGCCACTAGCAGAGGCCTGGGCAAACTTGGGCCTTTTCAGGTGTTTTGGACTTCAACTCCCACAATTCCTCACAGCCTCAGGCCCCTTCCTTTGGAAACTTGGGCCTTTCAGGTGTTTTGGACTTCAACTGCCACAATTCCTCACAGCCTCAGGAAACTTGGGCCTTAGAAACCCAAGCCTTGGAAACTTGGGCCTTTCAGGTGTTTTGGACTTCAACTGGCACAATTCCTCACAGCCTCAGGCCCCTTCCTTTGGAAACTTGGGCCTTTCAGGTGTTTTGGACTTCAACTGCCACAATTCCTCACAGCCTCAGGAAACTTGGGCCTTGGAAACCCAAGCCTTTCAGGTGTTTTGGACTTCAACTGCCACAATTCCTCACAGCCTCAGGCCCTTTGGAAACTTGGGCCTTTCAGGTGTTTTGGACTTCAACTGCCACAATTCCTCACAGCCTCAGGCCCCTTCCTTTGGAAACTTGGGCCTTTCAGGTGTTTTGGACTTCAACTCCCACAATTCCTCACAGCCTCAGGCCCCTGCCTTTGGAAGGCAAACTTGGGCCTTTCAGGTGTTTTGGACTTCAACTCCCACAATTCCTCATAGCCTCAGGCCCCTTCCTTTGGAAACTTGGGCCTTTCAGGTGTTTTGGACTTCAACTGCCACAATTCCTCACAGCCTCAGGCCCCTTCCTTTGGAAACTTGGGCCTTTCAGGTGTTTTGGACTTCAACTCCCACAATTCCTCACAGCCTCAGGCCCCTTCCTTTGGCAAACTTGGGCCTTTCAGGTGTTTTGGACTTCAACTCCCACAATTCCTCAAAGCCTCAGGCCCCTTCCTTTGGAAGGTGTTTTGGACTTCAACTCCCACAATTCCTCACAGCCTCAGGCCCCTTCCCTTGGAAACTTGGGCCTGAGGCTGTGAGGAATTGTGGGAGTTGAAGTCCAAAACACCTGAAAGGCCCAAGTTTGCCTAGGCCTGCGCTAGCAGGAGGGCTCTATGTGAAGGGAGAAGCAAGATGGCCTGCTATGTGTGGCACGCACCAGCCTGCGGGCCGAGGCGGCGGAAGGCCTTGCTGCCTCCCTGGTCGCCACACAAGCCATGCCCTGCCCTCAGTGCCATCTCTGAGGGGCCAGGAAGGGGAAAGGCGCCCTGACGCACTCCCCAGCGAGGCTCAAGGGGCAGCACGCCCCCTCCTCAGGGGGGGCTCCTAGCTGCCCTTTCCCTCCCTCCCTCCCTCCCTCCGTCGCTGCCTCATGGCTTGTCTGTGAGTGACGTTTAGGGCCCACTAAGCCCCGCCCCCTATAATGGACGGGGACCAAGGGGCGTTGTTCATGGGACGCCCAGCTGTGACTGACAGGCGCTCCTCCAATCAGCTCCCGGTTCCGTCGCGCACATGGCAACCGGCGCCTAGCAAAGCAGGAAGGAAGCCCGCCCCTTCCGCGGCAGTGAGGGGAAGGCAGGGAGGGGACACACACACAACGCTTCCAGCCCAAGCCCGGCGCTCTGCTGGAGGCGCGTGATAATATAGCCAAGCAGCGTTGAAGAGCTTGGCCCCGCCGCCATTTCAGGGAAGGAAAGGGAAACGCCCTCGGCCTCACTCGGCGGCAGGCGAGCGAGCGAGCACCCAAGCCAAGCCCCGCCCCCTCCTTCCCTCACACGCCTCGGGCATTTCCGCCGCTGGAGCCGAAGCTCCTCGCCAGCCGCCCGCCCGCCTCGCGCCAGACGAGTCCTTTATGTCTGCGCCCGCCCTGCGCCTGCGCCGCCAGCGCCATTTTTCTTTTGCCGCCTCCGCCTCCCTCCCTCCCTCCTCCCCCTTCTCTGACTGACTGGAAGCAGGGGAGCCGCGAGGGAAGGGGAGAGAGAGAGAGAGAGAGAGGAAGGCAGGCAGGGGCCGAGAGAGAGAGAGAGAGGGCGAAGCCGCTGAGAGGAAGAGGAGGAGGAGGAGGCGCCGGCGCAGAGAGGGAGCCGCGGAGGAGGGGCCGTGCCAGGCGCTCCCCTCGCGCCTCCCCGCCCTCGGCCCGAGTCATGCCCCGCGTCGCGCGCTCCTCCTGCGGCGCCTGAGTGGCCCTTGATGGGGAAGGCGCGCGGCGCCCCACAGCTCCAGCGGGACTGCCGTAGGTACCTTCCGCCAAGGCCGCCTCCCCTCTCCTTCCCTCTCTCCCCTTCCCTCTCCCCTTCGCTTGGGGGCTTTCCCTGCTTCGGGGCGGCTCCTCGCCCCTTTCCCTCCCTCCCTCCCTCCTTCCTTGGCGCTGAACCGGGAACCTGAGGCGGGGAGAGGAGGAGAGGAGTGGATGGCCGGGGCCTGAGAGAGAGAGAGAGAGGGGAGAGGAGAGTAGAGTAGTGCGTGGCGTGTCGCGCGCCTCCCTCTCCCTCCGCCCGCCATTCTGGGGAAGCGAGCGCCTTAAAATAGCCCCTGTCGTCCAATGCACCACCACCAGCCTGACTCAGCGGCAGACAGCCCTAGCGGGGGGAGGAAGATGGCGCACCCGGCGATGCTCCCTCGCAGGGGCAGCAGCGGCGTGGCCGTGGTGGTGGGGCCGGCCCTGGAAGACCTCCTCCAGCCGCCGCCTGCCGCATCCGCCTCGCCTGCTGGGCCGCAGCAAGGGCTCCCGCCCCTCCGCCGCAGAGCCTGCCCCTGCCGGCCTCGCAGCCCTCGCAGCCCGGGCCCCTCCCGCGGGGCAGGCCGGGGCCCAGATGAAGAAGAAGAGCGGCTTCCAGATCACCAGCGTGACCCCGGCCCAGATCTCCGCCAGCCTCAGCTCCAACAACAGCATCGCCGAGGACACGGAGAGCTACGACGACCTGGACGAGTCCCACACCGAGGACCTCTCCTCCTCCGAGATCCTCGACGTCTCCCTCTCCCGGGCCACCGACCTGGGCGAGCCCGAGCGCAGCTCCTCCGAAGAGACGCTGAACAACTTCCAGGAGGCCGAGAGCCCCGGGGCCGTCTCCCCCAACCAGCCGGGCCTCCCCCAGCCCCAGCAGCAGCAGCAGCACCCTCCGGCCTTGCCTCACGCGCCCCAGCAGCAGCAGCAGCCGCCGGGCATGGCGATGAACGGGAGCATCCACCCGCCTCACGGACACCATTTCCACCACCACCATCACCACCACCACCATGGGCATCACCACTCCTCGCATTCTGGGGCGGCTGGCCCAGTCGCGCCATCCAGCCCATCCTTTCGGAAGCTCTCTGCAGCCGGGAGCACTGATGGGGCCTCTGCCACAGCGGCGTCCGTGCCTGTTTCTGCTGCATCATCCACTGGGACACCTGCGGCCGCCACCGCCTCTCATTTCCGTGCTGCTGGGGTCCCTTCTGCTGCTACCAGCACATTTGGTGGTGTGGCCAGTGGCGGGCCTAGCATGGTGAGCAGTGTGCCTGGTCATGTGCATAAGAATCTCAGTAACATCCCAAGTACAGGTGGGGGGACTCCTCTGCCTGGAGCGAGCAGCATTAACGTTGCTGTCCTGAGTGGGGTTAGCAATGGCACGAGTGCTTCTTCCGGAAACTCTAGCAATCCTGTTGTCGGAGCAGCGCCTAGTCAACTGCAGCCCACGGCCAGCACCTCGAGGTTTAGAGTGGTGAAACTGGATTCCAGTTCGGAGCCTTTTAAGAAAGGCAGGTGGACATGCACAGAGTTCTATGACAAAGAGAACCCTGCCTCCCTCGCGGAAGGAGTAGCAGCAGTCAACAAAGCAGTAGACACTCTGAAACAAAACCCTCTCGAAGGGACTTCTGAAAGGGAGAGTACCAGTGGGAGCTCGGTGAGCAGCAACGTAAGCACGTTGAGTCACTATACGGAAAGCGTGGGAAGTGGAGAGATGGGAGCACCTACTGTGATGGTGCAGCAGCAGCAGGCATTTCAAGGGGCTGTTCCTCAGCAAGCGGATTTTGGCGCCACTGGCCCTCAAGCTGTGCCAGCAGCCAGTATGCCTCAGAGCATTTCCCAGTCACAGCTTGCACAAGCACAGCTTCATCCTCAGGATGTGAATTATTCTCAGCTACAGCAAGGGGTCCAGCCCCCTCCTTCAGCTGTTCCTCCTCCTGTGAATATCGTTGGTGGCCATCCACAGCCAGCTATGGCACCGACACAGCAGCTGCCGTACACCCAACAATCATCGCAACCTGTGCAGGCTGTTCCAGTTGTGCCGCAACCACACCAGTTGCTGTACGGGCAAGGGCAGGCACAGCACCCTACACCACCTCAACAGATGCCCATGCAGATGGCCCCAGGGCACATCCAGCCAGTGAATCAAAACTCCGTTACAGGGTCTGTGCCGGATTACATGCAGCAGCAGCAGCAGCAGCAGCAACAACAGATGGTGCAAACCCCAGCTTCTTCTATGCAGACTGGTCCTCCAGTGGTGGGAACAGGTACGCCTGTTCCTGTTGCTCAGGCCCCAAGTGTACAGCCTTCAGTACAAGCACACTTGGCAGTGGCATCCTCTCAGCCTGTTGCCCATGCCCAGACAACAATGCAGACCATTGGAGCTAGTGCTCAGATGATGAATGTTGGGCCACAAGCAAGTGTACCTCCTGTGGTGCAGCAGCCGCCACCTGTTACAAACCAAATTACCCCTCCAGTGATGGCACAAAGTACTGCTCCTTCTCAAGCGGTGCCCCCTGTTGCAGCAGGGATGATTCATCCAGGGCAGCAAGGCAGCACATCAAGCCTTGCTCAGCCATTGGTGATTGCACCACAGAATACGCTACTCCAAGCAGCAGAAGCTCTTGCTCAAGGACTTGCTGGCCAGCTGCCTCCTGTGAGCCCTATACCTTCTGTGAATGCTGTTCCTGCCCCAGGACACCCTGCTGCTCCGATGAGTTTGGCTGCTTCAAAGAACATCGCACAGCCTTCAGGTGTGCAGAATGGGAACTTAGTTCAAAATGTGTCCCAGCCTTCGTTAATATCAACTAGCATCAATTTGCCTATAGCTCCAAATTTGTCTGCACAGATACCACTGAACTCTGTCCAGTTTTCTGCACAGTCTCTTGCCCATGCAGTTGCGTCTCGCGCTGAAGATGCCAGGCGCTCTACAGAACCCACCTTGATTGGCTTACCCCAACTTATCAGCGGTGAAGGCGGAGGAAGTACATCATCGTCCATTTCAGATGGAGGCAGCAGCATGGCATCCTCTCTTTTCCCCTTGAAGGTACTTCCATTGACATCGCAGCTGGTGGATGGTGAGGACGAGAGGTAAGATCAGGCCAAATGGGGAAAAAGTGATATGTTGTAAACTGCTCTTATTGATTCATTGCCAAACAAATATAAGTTTTATCATTACAGAATCAGTAACTTGGGTTAACAAGAACTTATTTAGCTAATAGCAGACAAGAGACTTTATGCTGAAATGTCCAGTGCCTATAGGATTTTGTTGGAAAGCTTGTGATGGAAAAAGTAACTGAACCCTAAGGCATAGTTAATTATCACTCTGAAGGGTTAATGTATTTTTCCTCAGTGTGTGAAATATTTTGTGAAGTGTTCACTGATTAAGGCATGAAAAAGCACATCTCAATTGGGTAAGTTTGATTGAAGGTTTTCAGGACTTCTTTCAGTTTCTTGACTGTCACAATGTGATTAATCTGACTTTTTCCTTTTTCTCTGAATGGAGGGGGGGGGGGTAATTGTGGAAGGACTTCCTGCATTATCCCTCACCTATGGAGACCATTTTAACATTGTTTTTCATGATCTTACCTTATTTTGCTTCCTCCTTTCCCAGATATTATTATAATGTAACATGTAACATCAGGCTCACTGACTTCCTTTTATAGAAGGAAGGCCTGGTAGTTTTGGATTTATGGAATCTTTTGAAAAATACATTGGAATTGATATATAGAGACCAAATAAAAATCCTATTTAAAATGATTTTTAAATGGCTAGGGATAACTCCATTTTTACCTTTGCATGTTCCTTCCTGTTTTGGAGTCTTTTGATCTTAATGCCTCATATTTTGCTTGTTGTTTGGTTTCAACAGATAATGGATTGGATCCAAATTTAGTGAAGTTTAGGTTAGACATAGTGAAATCAATAGGCCATGAATAATTTGCCGCATCGGTTTTAGTATCCCTTCTCTGTTCATTATTAAGTATGGATCCGACCCAGTTTATATATAAATAAATAAGTTCTTTGGTGTGATATTATTTAAGGATTTGTTTCTCTTTAGTTTCCTCATGGTAACCTACTTTTGAAAATATGAGAATCTTGTCAGTTGCAAAAAGCAGGCAGTATAATCAGGCTCAGGGAGGGTTTTTCTGGTGGTGAGGAATACAAAAACCCTCTCCAACTCTGAACAGCCATGATCAGAACATTTTTCATTCACTCAGAACAAATAAGTAGGTTACCTTTTGATGGAATCCACCATCAAACATTGCATCCTGCTCAAATCTTGCTGTGTTTGAGACTTAAAAAATATATCTAGTCGTCTTCCTGAGCAGTTCTGGATAAGAACATACTCCTTTCTGTGGGCATTTTAGACCAAATTCCAAGACCACCCAGTGAGTTATCTTTGTGAGCAAGTATCTAAGTGTTGATTTCTTTCTTTAAAAGTTGCCAGTGAATTCTGCCTTTCATATGAAATATAACAAGAACGCTTGACCATGGGAGCCTTGGGCCATTCACCTGCCATGACCAACTTACGACCTGAGGTTGGAACTCTCTAGAACTGGGTCACAGCCAATATCTTTAAAAGCATAAGAATGGGAACAGTTTGAAGCACAGCAGGCTTCCACTCCCAGAAATTATAGTTTCCTGTTCATTTTATTTCAAAACTCTGAGAATGGAAGCTATCAATAGGAAGTAAGCATAAAGCAGGAAGTCCTTGTCATCCTTTTAAAATCCCAGTATCTATTTCTTGTAGGGAAACTGGTCTGATGCAACATCTGTTCTGCTTAACATGTAATTTGGCTCTGCTGGTTGTTGTTATTACTAACTTTCTTTATACCCTACCTTGTTCTCAAAACTAGTACTCGGGATGGTTATAGATATTGGACTGAATTGGGCTTAACGGTGATCTATAGCAGTGATTTTCAACCAGTGTGCCGCGGAACACTAGTGTGCCGTGAGAGATCATCAGGTGTGCCGTGGGAAATTATTTTCAAACTTCATTCATATATAAACTATAAGGTGCATCTGTCCCTTTAAGAAATGGAACCATAGCACTCTCGCATCACCTAAGAAGTGATGTGAGAGTGCTATGGTCATGCCATCTTGGATTCGCTCAGACGCGGCTAAGTAAACAGCTGCGCGTCAAGTGACAGTGGCAATTTGGGATCACAGCAAGACAAGCGAGTGACAGTGATGGAGAAGTTTTTGAGAAGGGAAAATGCAAATGCCGAACAGGGCCCTGGACAAAATTATGACACAGATGAAGGCCCTAATATGAGTGATGGACAAAAGAAAAAAGAAAAGACTGTGAGCTCGAGACAATACAGCGAAAGCTATCTTTCATTTGTATTCACTTTCACCGGGGATGCGACGGCACCAACTACACTGTGTCAGTTTGGTTGGTGGCGTGCCCCAGGATTTTGTAAATGTAGAAAATGTGCCACGGCTCAAAAAAGGTTGAAAAACACTGATCTATAGGAATCACCATAACAGCCCGTAATAGTCTCATATTTTATTATTGTTGTTTTCACTACCTAGAAATTATCATATTGCTTACAAATTAAGATGGCTGCCTAGTCTATTTTGTATTTTATGAAATTATAACTGAATGTTTAAATAAGGAAATTGTTCCATATTATTAATTAGTTTAGTGACCAATTAAAACCAAGGGAACTGAATGAGATATTGTGGGAATTCTGAATTGGAGAGATGAATTAGAGTTCTTTACTGAACATATCTTTGGATCTATATCCTTCCCATCTTTCCAAGAAGGTAGTGGTAGAGAGCACTTAATTGTCCACTTTTCTGCTCTTAATGATTGTGAAAATGGTAAGGTTGGGAGGGAGAGGAAGAATGGTTACCTCAAGAACTCATGAATGTCACAATGGTACCAGATCTTCCTAATCCAGTGCTGTCCAATACAGTATTCTGGCCTTGTATTGTTATCATCCTGCATTTGCAAACAAAAGGGCCTCCATTAAGATAGTTTTTCTGGAAAGCTAGTGATGAGTTGAGACAAACTAGAATGCCCATCCTCTTCCTACTGTCTCCCCTTGAGGAAGTAGGGTTATCTCCCAAAAGATGGAACGGCACCAACTGTTGTTGCTTGTACTAGCATAGTAATGACTTGCCTGAGAGTGGGATAAGGAAAGGTTGGTAAATTGTAGAGACTAGCCTATTGATCCTCATTTGATTTCTATTGAGAGAAATCTTTACAGTGTTTTCAGTTCCCATCTTTGTCTTTCAGAAGGAACCTGGTAGGACAAACCTCTTCTTCTAGATTTTGGTACTTGGTGAATACAGGAAACATTTCATTAGTGGTCTTTTCATAATGGTAATCTATATTTGGAAGAGCTTCAGGAATCACTTATGAACATCTACAGCAGCAGTATCTGTCCAGTGTTAGATTTTCTAGATGTTTCTTCTTTCATCGGTTTCTTCAGGTAGTTCTTTTGGTTGAAGAAACCAGTGTAGTTCAGTCTGTTTTTTAGACTGATCCTCTTGTACGATATGGGTTGTGAAAACAAGGCATCCTTTCTTCTGTGATGGGTGATCAGGTTCTACTCAACGCAGTGCCAAATCCCATTGCAAAAGGCCATTCTCTTGTTTTTCATCTAAGGACACCTCTTGAAAATTGTGCTTTAAAACCTCCCTACCTTACAATAGCTCTGTGGAGTGGATCATTGCTATTTGCTAGTTAAGACATTATGTTTAATGTTACCCAGGACTGGGGAGATACATGATCAAGTCTAGCGCTTTGTATATTTTGTCTACAATAACTATTTGGTCTATAATGAACCACAAAAAAACCTTGGAAACTTCATTGGCTTAAATTGATTGGACCAATTGACATACATGTAACTTGTATGTGTTGTAAGATACCACAGTTTTAAAAAGCCTGCATTATTATTTCAGGCTTTTTAATTTCACCAAGTTCCAATAAGACTGATAAAATTTGTTCGTTTTGACAGTGAATTTTATATTGATTTTGAGAGAAGTTTTGCAAAATAAAGCAAACCAAAAAGCAAATAAAAAAACCAAAGGGAAGATATGTAAGAATACATATCCATATATGACTAAACTAAATTAGAACAAATGCCTAACTGAATATTCTCAAAAGTAAGGAACACTTAACACACTAAAAAACTAATCACAAAGTCTAATGGAAAAAATAGAAAGAGAGAATATATTGATCTTTTGTTATTGATACAAGTGAAGAACATAGTAGCATTAACCACATCCATGAATTATTACTGTTATATTTCTTACTGCTTAAGTCCAAAAATGGTTTCCACCCATTCAAAAAATCATTAATTGGTTTATCACTTAAAGTCCATATAAATTTGGTGGGCTAAAGCAGCTACTTTAAGAATCTATTCTTTCATTCTTGGTGCTTCATTCTGTTTTCAGATATTCATGATGCTGTTATTATATATTGAAGAAGTCCATATTTGCTATGGAATTCTTTATCTGTAGTGCGCAACAAAAACATTTCTGGTATCATTGCAAGGTCTACCTTAAAACTTTTAAAATTAACATAGGAATCTTGACACCATTAGATTTCTACTTTCTGACATGCCCACCATATTTGAAAAAAGAGCCCTCCTTACCTTGACTACCCTAAGACTAATTTTAAGACTTTTTGGAGAACATATTGGAGTTGGATATCATCTAAATATCAAACACATTTTATTTTAGATTACTACCCAGAGTAAATTTCTCCCATCCATTTGAATATTGTGACCATAGGTTTGGGCCCACCTTATATAACTTTTGTAGATTTGTCTTCTCTCTCTAATTTCAGAAGATATCCATACACTTTTAAAAATTACATATTTATCATTATCTCAAGGCTTTAAATTTATTTGCTCCAGCTTCTTTTAGCTCGATTGAATCTCTCCTTCAATTGTAAATAAGCAAACTAATTTAGATCTTTGCTTTCCTTAAGAAGCATCTCTCTTGATTTTATTTATACGTTATTTCTACCCCTCCCATATCAGCTCGAAGGCGACTCAGCCACAAGCGATGTTGGTTCAACTACAAAAGATCATCATAAAGCAAACTTTTTTTTCTGAAAAAAAAAGTTTTTGGGAAAAGTCTTTGTGTTTCCTCCATACTTGAAGAATAAAGCCTTCTTAAATTCAGAATGAGCTTTAACTTCAATGTACCAGATTACTATACTTCCCAAATCTTAAATTGTGACCTTCAAGTTCCAAAAGTCTCCCATCTTTAAGTAAAATCAATTACTTCAATAATCAAAATAATCATTCAAATATAGTATATTAGTAGATAACCATGGCTGTTCTTGTTTTAATATCTAAAATTTTGAATTTTATCTGGGTTTTATTGCTTACCATGCGAATATACAAATTTCTTTCTGCCATTGAACAAAGAGAATAATTTCTAATGATGAGGGCCATTTGACAATAGAATAGAAGCCTTGATAAAACATTTGCATCTATTACTGTAATTCCTTCCCATAGCGGATAGGTTTAACATCTCATTTTTCTAAACGCCTTTTAATTTTGTTTCATACTTTTTTGTAATTATTTTAAAATGACTGTTTTTCTTCATAATTATAATTTCTAAATATTTATTTCCCACTTTAGAGTTTAGTTCATTTTACTTTTCTAGAATAATATTCTTGGTTAAGAGTTTGTTTTATCACAATTTACTTTCAATCCAGAGCATACCCAAAGGAACTAGCCTCCCTCACCACCCATAAAGAGCCTCTATTAAGTCAAATGGATTTTGAATCATTATCATTAAATCATCTGTACATGCCCTCAGATTTTAGTGGTATTGTATTGTTATCTTGTCTTATGTCTCCAAAACCAGCTTTAAAAGCAAAAGGGGTAATCCATGCGTAGCTCTTTTTTGTAGAAATCAAAAATACAAAAAAATGCTAATTTGAAGCAAAATTTGGCAATGCATTTTATGTAGAAAAGGGAAAAAAAGGAATCTGAAGAAAATAAGTTCTTGAGTATCAAACATTAGGTGTTACCATTTTGCTAACTGTATTGGCTGGATAATATAAGAGCTTTTGTATTACATGCATAGATTTCAGAAGGAAATTTGTAAACCTGACAATTCCATTGTCACACATTATAAGTACCCTAAATGTTATGTAATATAGTTATGGGGTATATGGAAAGGGAAGGATCTGACAGTGGACCTCTGCTTGTGGAGGGGTGCACTCAGAACTCTCTTCGTTGCAGTCCTTTGAGGCATATCCAGAATGGAAAAACTTCCCAAACTTTTTTGTGCAGTGTTTAGTGGTGTTGGGGAATGATAGGAATCCATTGTGACTATCAGCACTATGTTGGATTATGCACTTGTTAAAGCAGTGTTGTTTACATAATGGAACAGCTATAAAGAGGCTATCAGCAGCAGTACACTTATTTGTTATGGGGGATTTTTAAAATCTCTGTCAACTTGAATTTCATTTAAATTTTGGAAGAAACCGATATTGTTCCAGTATATTGATATTGTACAAGAGGATTTTGCATTCACATATACTCATGGCAACTGGCTATCTGAGGCAATACTGGTGTGTTTGCCTGTCTGTAGAATAGTCTTCAACCTGTCCACAGATCATACATAAAACTCAGATTTTGGCCACTAAACCTGTTCTTGTTTTATACATAAAGTCAACTTATACACATGTATATGCAGTAATAGCAGTATGAATAAATGGTAAATACTCTTTGGTAAATACGGGTAAAATATTGGTGAAGACAAATTAATGGTAATTTGTTAGAGGAAGGCGCGATAGAAATATCGTAAATAATAAATAAATAAATAAGTGCTAGCATATAACAAAATGTATGCATTATGTTAGCAAACTAAATCTTTCAATCCTTAGAAAACAATCAGTAATTTACTTGTGGCTCAAAAATGCCTGTTCATGAGTAGGGAGTTTCAGCAATTCATGGCATCTGCAAACATCAAATCTTGACACTCCTTTAAAATGGGAAAATAATGCTTTACATTTACTGCTTATGAAATTTCTGAAATAACCTCACATATGGGCTTCTTCTAATCTTGTAGTGGCACCATTCTGAATGTAAGGAGAAGTCCTTCCTGTCTTAGAGATGTGAGACTGTGCCAACCTCCGAGCTCAGTCATTGGTAAAGGGAGAGATTAGAGCCGGGGAGAACTTTATTTCACTCAGTTTTAATTATTCAGAGATGTCTGTGTGACTCTTCAGACTCCTTATAAAACACAGTGGAGCAGCAGCCAACTTGACAGTTATGGGATACTGACCTGCCGGGCATACAGTGAACATTAGATTGAGTGTCTCAACTGGTGTACTGGAAGTTTGATAGTACTTGCTTAATACTTGAAACTTTTGCAAACTGAGTTCTAAAAATCCCAAGGCACAGTCTACAAAATTCTAAACAATGTTGCTTTGTGTGTATGTAACTTGAAAGTTACTTTTGCAGGTTTTATGCTATATCAATGATGGGAACGCAGAACTCAAGTGACTGAAAGACTTCACAGTTGACTACTAATCACTTCAGGAGTCAACATTTATCTTGATGGCTGCAAATACTATTTCATTTTTTCTGCCACTTGGAGATTTAGTGATCATCCCCCAAGTATTGTTACTCTCATGCTGTGGTTATTTGGGCAATACTGCTGAAGGCATAGAATTATTATGTTTCAATGGAAGGCTATAAAGAGGTGTTCTGAAGCTCAAAAATATTTGTTCTTCTAAAAAACCCCTCAGTTTTACAAAGTTGTAAGAAGACAGGTTTTGGCCAACTACCAATCTACCAAACTGCTTTTGGGGATAGTACTACAGGAGTTAAAGTGAGAGATTATACAGCTGGTCCTTTCTGTCCACTGAATCAATATCTATGAATTTGACTATCCACTGCTTGAAAAAAAGTCCAACAATAAAATCTTGATTTTGTAGGTGTATATAAAAGACACTCTTTTACTCACCATTACATATAATGAGAATTGAGCATCCACAAGGGATGCTAGAGCCAAACCCACTGTATTAAAATAGATTGCATTCTAGATTAAATGGAAAAGTTAATTGTTTGGTCTTATATTATATCCTTAATAGGCGCCTGTGGAATAAAGTCCTATTCATGGTTGCTTGATCTTAGCAGAGATACTTGGAATGCTATTGTTATTGTTAAGTTCCTTTCAGTCATTTTGAACTTAGGACAAACCCTAAGGTGAACCTATCACAAAGTTTTCTTGGCTAAATTTGCTCAGAGTGTTTACTTATGCCTCTTACAATGGGTGAGAGAGTGTGACTTGCCCAAGGTCACTCAGTGGGTTTCCACGGCTGACAGGAGATTTGAATCCTGGTGTCCAGAGCCATAGTCCAACCTATTTATTTATCGTATCAGGAGTAAACCAGTGTATTTGAGAAAACACAAAGTTTAAAAAAATTGGCATTCTATTAAATGTCCTTTGACCAGTGGCTGACCACTTGGAGTGCCTCTGGTGTTGCTATAAGAAGGTCCTCCATTGTGCATGTGGCAGGGCTGAGGCTGCCTTGTAATAGGTGGTCTGTGGTTTGGTCTTCCCCACACTTGCTTGTTGTGGACTCCACTTTGTAGCCCCATTTCTTAGGTTGGCTCTGCATCTCGTGGTGCCAGATTGAAGTCTGTTCAGTGCCTTCCCATTTGCCCAGCCTTCTGTGTTCCCAGGAGGAAGTCTCTCATTTGGTATCAGCCATGGATTGAGGTGCTGGATTTTAGCCTGCTACTTTTTGGACTCTTGCTTGCTGAGGTGTTCCTGCGAGTATCTCTAGATATTTAAGGTGTTGACATGCTGGCTGATATCTGAACAGGGGATGGGCCAGCGATGTCACTGCCTTGGCCCTTTCATTATTGGCTGCTACTTCCTGGCGGATGTCAGGTGGTGCAATACCAGCTAGACAGTGTAATTTCTCCAGTGGTGTAGAGCATAGACAGTCTGTGATAATGCAGCATGTCTCATTAAGAGCCACATCCACTGTTTTAGCATGGTGTTCCACACTGGGCATGCATACTCGGCAGCAGAGTAGCAAAGCGCAAGAGCAGATGTCTTCACTGTACCTGGTTGTGATCCCCAGATTGTGCGGGTCAGCTTTCATATGATATTGTTTCTAATGCCCACTTTTTGCTTAATATTCAAGCAATGTTTTTTGTAGGCCAGAGAACGGTCCAGGGTAACTACCAGGTATTTCGATGTGCTGCAATGCTCCAGTGGGATTCCTTTCCAGGTAATCCTCAGAGTTCAAGATGCCTGTCTGTTCTTAAGATGAAAAGCACATGCCTGTTTCTTAGATGGATTGGGAATCAGCTGGTTTTCTCTGTAATAGGCAGTAAGCGCACCTAAAGCTTTGGAGAGGTTCTGTTCAACCATCTCAAAGCTCCCTGCTTGAGTGGTGATGGCATGATCATCAGCATAGATTAAACTCTGACCCTTCTGGCAGTGGCTGATCATTTGTGTAAATGTTGAACATGAGTAGAGCAAGCACGCTCCCCTAAGGCAAGCCATTCTTTTGTTTTTGCCATCTGTTTCTCTGACAAATTCAAAAAATTCAGTCCAACACTGAAACCATTACATGACACTGGCTGTATTTGAAAGTACAACCTTTTGGAAAATCCAAAGTTCAATTTAACTGTTATGTCTGTTATTTATTTCTGTATTAATTTTAAAAGGTCTTTGACATAAGAGCATGCCCCACCCCTGCACTAAAATTATAGTTTTTCAGCTTTCTTGGTATGTTCTGCAGACTGTTCATAGTTTTACAGATCACATTTCTTTCTATGACTTCACCATGGTTTTTTTCTAATATCATTTTAGGACTTGTCCAATTTTCCCCCATTCCCTTGCCAAATTTTTAATACTAAATTTGCCCTTTTCACCTGCAAATTTTAGAAGTGATTTCAGTGAGTTTTCAAGAATGTTGGGTGAAAGGAAGAGAGTGCAGGTGGTCTTAATATGGATAATGAGCTTCAACTTCAAAACCCATAATGCCTGAATGTTTGAACACATAGAAAGACAGCTTTTGCAAGACTACTGTCTTTTTGTGTTGCTAATTGTTGTGTTATGCATTGATAGCATTCTAGTACTAATGTTCCGTGATTATAGTGAAGAGATGTGCTGCTTCAGTTAACTGTGAATGGATATGTAGTAAAGAAGAAGAAAATGTTTTGCTTCCATTGTTTTCATAGTTGCCTATGGTGATGAAACTACCTTTTAGCTGAGAAAAAATGTGGGAAGGTAAAAGGATATGGAAGCTGATGTCATATTAAGGATCTAATTCTACACAAAAAACTTTAAAACTGGGTTATCCAATCTTTAAAGTGACTCTACTTCAGTGAGCCATAGATTGCTTAAGATTCCTTAAGAGGTTTGCTAAATTTTTGATCATTAAAACCAGCTGTCATAAATACGAATAATTAAGTTGAAAAATCTTCTGGAGGTCTTTGTGCTCCAACCAAAAATATAACAGAAAATTAAAACATACGTAAAGCAAGATGAAATAATCCTTTAAACCCCAATAGGCAGGAATGAAAGTGGAAAGTACCACTTGGGCAGGAAGGTAATGGTGTTCCATGCAGTCATGCCAGCTGCATGATCTTGGAGGCGTCTACAGACAACGCCGGCTCTTTGGTGCAGAAATTGAGATGACACCCCGAGTCGAACATGACTAGACTTAATGCCAAGGGGATACCTTTACCTTTTAATATAAATCACAATCCCACAACCTGGGGATCACAACCAGATACAGTGAAGACACCTGATATTGCGCTTTGCTACTTCTGCTGGGTACGCATTCTCACCATGCTAAAACAGTGAACATGGCTCTTAATGAGACTTGCCGCATTATCACAGGATGTCTGTGCTCTACACCACTGGAGAAATACTGTTTAGCGCAGTGGTTCTCAACCTGAGGGTCCCCAGATGTTTTGGCCTTCAACTCCCAGAAAACCTAACAGCTGGTAAACTGGCTGGTATTTCTGAGAGTTGTAGGCCAAAATATCTGGGGACCCACAGGTTGAGAAACACTGGTTTAGCAGATATTTCTCCACCTGACGATCACCGAGAAGTAGCAATCAATAATGAAAGGACCAAGGCAGTGACATCTCCAGCCCATCCCCTTTTCGGATATCAGCCAGCACGCCAACACCTTATTAAATATTTACAGAGATACTCACAGGAACACCTCAGCAAGTGAGAGTCTAGAAGTGGCAGACTAAAATCTAGCACCTCAATCCATGGCTGATACCAAATGAGAAACTCCCCCCTGGGCAAACAAAAGTCCGGGTGACTTGGAAGGCACTGAACAGAGTGCTCTGGCACCACGAGATGCAGAGCCAACCTTACGAAATGGAGCCACAAAATGGAGCCCACGACATGTGTGTGTGGAGAAGAGCAATTGTACCCTCAGTTCGCTTCTGATACAATAAAGAAATACAATCCCACTTTTCTGGAATACTATGATAATGTATTAGCCCTCCCAATAGTCTTTGGAGATCTACTCGAATAATATTTTGAACCAGAATTGCCATTCTGAGAAGCATAGGGACCTTTCTGCTATGTTCCCTCCTCTGGGTAACCTGAGCCTTTTTTTTTTTTTGGAAGACGAGTAACCAGGAATTATTTTGTGTTAACTTTCTGTATTAGAATTTAAAAAAAAACTATTTTAGGCCAGGAAGGGCCAAAATCTGGCAGAAATATCCTGCACTCTTCCTAAGGGGGGGACGGGGACGGGACGGGGGATGCCATTTTCTCTTTTTAAAACACCTAGTGACCACAGAAATAAACCTGGCATATTGCAGGTGGCCTGTGGACCCCAGTCTTGGGGACACATTTAGAAAAAAAATTGATATCCTTTTCTCTCTGAAATAAATGACTATACATCTATTTCAGCTTAAATTTCACTCCAAGCCATGCATTGTGCCCATAGTTTCATCTTTACTATAACAAATAAACCAGTTTACAATTGCTTTTTTGCTTCCATTTTCCTCTTTCTAAGTTCTTTGTTTCACCTGAGAAAATGCAAACCCCCACAACAGAACAGATCAGATTTTAGTATTAATGTTTTCTTCATCCATTCATAATATAATGCCATTGTTTCTTATTCTGGTGTGGTAGTGGATTGCAAACCATAGTTTTTAAATTAAGACAGTTCAACAAACTATAACCTTTTTAAAAATAATGATTAAAGGTAAAGACTGAGTAGAACCTTACATTGGTTATATTATGCTAGCTATGGCCTGCGCTATTATTCTCTTTTATTAATTTGTTTCAATTTTATATGTGAATGAAATGGTAGTAGAACAATTCTGAGAGCTATTAATAGCTTATTACTTACCGTCTTCCAGATCTGTTTGCTACAAAGATGCACATTGTTAACATGGACTATTAATTAAATCCAGCATGAATCTGTGACTATGTTTCAAAAGTATTAACATTAGTTGATAACCCATTACTATTTACTACTGTATTTTAGGAATCGTATAATTTTCAAATTGTTATAATTTTAGTAATGAGATTTTTATGCACTGTTATTATATTTATGCCATTGTATTTATACTTATATATTGTTTTCTGCATGTGGCACTTGGAGTATTTTTTCAGCTGCTCCAAGTCCCTTTGGGGTGATGGTGGTGGGGTACAAATAAAGATTATTATTACAATGCAGTCTGAGCCCTGCCACATGCGCAATGGAGGACTTTCTCACAGACACTAGAGGCACTCTTAAGTGGCCAGAAGGACATTTAGCCTAATGCCAAGTTTTTAACTTTGTGTTTTTAAGTACATTATAACTGCACCCTCACTTTGCTTTTGACATGATAAATACGTTGATATATGGGTTTTTTTGTGTGTATTTCAGCTGTCAAAAAGTAGAATGATTAATTGGCCTGGAATATAAGGTGGTTTTTTTGTCATTATCCTAGGTTATCACCCAAGTAATTGAACAGTGAAATTCGCCAATAAAGATAATTCTTTGGAAAATAATATTTGAGAATATTTTCTCTAATTTGTATTGGATCAATATACTTTTTGTTTCAGCCCAAAGGTTTCACAGAAGACCTTTCAACTTATAAGATGTACATATATAAGAATATGTACAAGTGGAGGAGGAGCTTTGCTGTTGGGCTATTTAATATCTTATAGCAGTGTTTCCCAACCTTTTTTGCGCCGCGGCACACTTTTAACATTAAAAAAATCCTGGGGCACACCACCAACCAAAATGACACAAAATGACACTCTAACACAGTAAAGAATGGCTGGGGGATGGTGGTCTGCTGGGAGCAGCTGCTGGAAGTGCCGAAGCCGGGGGAGGAGCCAGGCCATGCCATGCCATGCCCCGCCCATTCCCCCCGGCTTCAGTTCTCCCACAGCTTCGCCAGCTTTGAGGGGGCAGTGCCAAGCCAGCATTGTGATGGCTCTGCCACCGCTGGCTTGGCACTGCCCCCTCAAGGCTGGCAAAGCTGTGGGAGTGCTGAAGCCAGGGAAGGGGCGGAGCCAGGCTGTGTCATGCCCCCCCTCCCCCCAGCTTCAGCTCTCCCACAGAGGAGGTTCATGAGCGATGGACGGGTTTCAGTAGGCGGGGCTCCTCCACGCGGCTTCAACAAGCAAGGGGCGAGAGTCATGGCGGGAGTCATGGCGGATTGGAGGCTGGCTGGGGAAACGGCCGAAGGAGGCAGTGCCCCGGTCCTTTCTTCTTTTTCTTCGCCGCCGCCCAGCCCTTCCTCCTCCTCTCCCAAGCAGCAGGAGTTCGGCAGGAGGAGGGGGGTAAGTTCTCATTATTTCCTCATAATAGCCAGCACTATATAAGTCAGTTTTCAGATGGGGCAGTATTTGGCATAATAATGATAGTTGGATTCCTCCTTGGAACCTTCCCCAGTTTATCAAAGAGGAGGGTGTCTGGTGCAACAAGGAATGTGTAGCCATTCCAAAAGCAAAACAATAATAACCCATGTTCCTCTCAGGCCTAACTGGGTGTAAACAAAACTTTTTAATTTTAAAAAAAGTTATTCTCTCTATTCTGGTGGTCGTGGGAGGGCAGTGTTTTGAAGAGGCGTGGCACATTAGTATTTCTGCTATGTTAACTCGGGCTGATCTCTTTAACGGATTGTCTTTGAAGTTATGGACTCTGTTGTCAGCAAAGACACCAGTGAATTGAGTGTTAGATTATTGTGTTCTGAAGATGGGATAACTTTATGTGAAATACTTGTTTAATTTTAAATTATTGGTAAGTGGTGGGCAAGCAATACTTATGTTGGTGAAAAGCAAAATATTGCCATTAACATGGTTCAGAGTTGTTCTAATATACAGGTAGCACTGAGTTACTAACATTCATCTTGCATATGACACCTAGTTACAAATGGAGGTGAGACAAGAGGAAGTATGAGAAAATCTACTCCTAGAAAGGGAAATTTTCTCCTGTAAGTGTTATTATGGGCCAAAGGTATCCCCACTGAATAATAATAATAATAATTTTATTTCTTCCATCTCCTCAACATAACTAAAACACATAATCATCAAACATTTTTAAAACACATATATTAAAATGTATTTCTGTGAAATACATATCTTAAAATGCACAGTATAATAGATTAAAATACAGGAAACACATGAGTTTAAAATTCACAAGTTCAAATGGACTGGATTGGCCTGTCAGAGAGGATAGATCTTCAGTTGTCTCTTAAATTCTGACAGCTGATTTAGCTGTTGGACCTCTTCATTTCAAAGTCTTGGGGTGGCCAATGAAAAGGTCCTCTGGGTGACAGTCACCAGTTGGGTTCTGGCTGGATGGAGTAGCCGCTTCCCAAAGACCTAAGTGTCTGGGGCGGATTGTACTGGAGAAGGCAATCCTGTAGGTAACCTAGACCCAAACCATGTAGCTTTCACCAATCCTTGTTTTCACAAGAAACCCAAATTTTCAAAATACAATTGTCATAGGGACAGAAAGTGAGGTGAAATCTTGTGAAGAGTGGCACAGACAACAGAATAAGTGTTACAGGGGTGTTCACCTATTCCTATGCTATCCAAAACAACAAGAAATAAAAATAGTGTGAGTTACACTTAAAAAATGTATCTATCCCAACTTACATATAAATTCAACTTAAGTGTTACAGAACCTATACTGTTCATAACCCGTGGACTGCTTGTATCTAGTTTGTGCAGATTGCTGCATGCTATCAGTAACAAAAAAGTGGTTAAATAACATTTTTATTTTTGTATACTTTGTATTGGAGCTACTTCCAAATGTTTGTGGCATATAACAAATGATGGAACAATTACATTTAGACAAACCATTCTATGTATATTATTCTGAGATAACTGTGTTGGCCATGCAGCCAAATACAATAAAATCCACAAGACAATGACATTTTATTTGACCAGCTAAAATGTACAAAATACACCATACAAGCTTTCAAACTTTCACTGGCCTCTTTATAAGGCAAATATGTTAAAAGATTCCTACATTTCTCTTCAGATGTTACTTTGGTTGTCAGTTAACATAGTTTAGAAGGAGATCAATTCAGGCAAAGGCTACTCCCTTGCTTGGTCAGGCAGGGATTGTTTAGCAGTAGACTACAGACATAAAAAAATCAAATTCATCATCAGAAGTAGCAGCAAAGTAACTTCCATTGAGACTCAAACTCTATCCTCTTTGAGGCTAACTCTATGTATAATGAAACTCTGTAATATTTCATTGTTGATGCCTTCATTCCTTTATTTAGAAGAGTGAATGAAAACATATTTAGGTTTGGAGAAATTCTCATTAAATGCTCACAGCTGCTGATAAAACTTTTGTTTAGAATGAGTTTTAACAATGAGCTGATCTTAAAGGTCAACATGTCGCAATTCTTCTAGCTATAGTGGTGAAATATATCTTTAATGTGTCAGCAAGCCGGTATGAAATTGAAAGTGAAAAATGAGTTTGACTGCCTGATGGCACACTTTTTATTGCAATCATTAGTATTAATTTTTAAATTGCAAATATGTCTTTATGCAAAAGAAAAATGAGAACATGGATTCTTTTCAGGACAGTGGTAACAAAGAATTAAAGGAAAAAGTTAGAAAAACTGTCTTGTATTGCATTTGGTATATACATTTGGTGCTCTGTAGTGTTTATATATACTGAGTGTTAATGGTAGAACTCAAAACTGATATTCTGTTCTGTATTTTCATTTTTCTATCTGTGTTGTCACAGATATTTCAGATATTTCAATAATGAAAATCTTTGATACAGACTTATTTTGGGGAACTAGAAATCAGTCTGATATAGTTGAGACTTGTGTATGTTTTGTTTACCAAATGATATCTACCCACAATCAGAGACTTTCCAAAATGACTAATATAAATGGCATACAAAAGATCCACTCATCCTAATTCTTCTTTGATAGGCAGCTGCATATTCAGAGATGATAGAAAAGACGGAGAGCAAAATGGCCACCATCAAGCCCTAATAGCACTTTCAATATGCATCACAATATTGTACAGCTAAACACATTCTGGGTGCTATGTTACTTTTCTCCTCCTCCTATTACTGATTTTCCCTTTCTGTAGCTAATTTGCATTGCGTTCAGTTCTCAGTTGTCACAGTGATTCTCTGAGAGAGGCTGATTGAGAGTAAAAATTGCAAAGTCACCTGGTGAATTTAATCACAAAGTGAGGATTTGATGCTAACTATCATAACTGTAACTTTTATTATCCATTACTGCCATATTGTGCGTCCCATAATCTTTGTCCTATTGTTCTCTGAGGCCTTGAATCCTGCTGCAAATAATATATAAATACAAAGTATCTGTTATGTGGTGGTCAAGACATTCATTATTGTCTTCAGACTTGGGAATGTACCATAAACCTTGCATTTCTGGGGGGAAAAAAGCCATGTTGGAAAATTGATCTTTCACGTACCTTCATTTACATTTGAATTGTGGGTAAGAACATACTAAGCTGCCTCTTATATGTTTGATCTTTCCAGTTTGCTGTTATTTCTTCTGATGGGCAGCAACTTGCTACATTCATAGGCAGACTTAATAAATACCCAGTTTTTGGGCTGTGACCCTTCAAATATGAATTTTATCTGTCTTCTGTGGAATGTTTCCGCAGTAAAATTTGCGAAGTTGTGATCTTACAAGAAAACACAGAAAAGCACATTGTTCCTACTAAGTCTGTTTTGGGTCCTGTTGTATCTGTACTGGTAGAAAATTTGCTTCTTGATGCTAGTCTGATATTTGAGGGGTGAACTACCAGAATCTATGAAGGCTAGGTGATTACTTCTTTATTTTCCATGCCCTGAGAATAAGGGAGATAAATGACTGCTGTCTCTAAACTTAGACTGAATTTGAGTCTCCTGCTCAAGTCAAACAACCTCATTTGCAAGCTAGAACTGACATCTCAGACCTATTTGTGGCTTTTTAAAAAAGTCATATTTTTCTCAGCTCACTGGATGTAGGCTACAAATGACCAAGATATTGCTCTTCTATAGAGAAAGAAAGCAGGGTATTAATAATAATAATAATAATAATTAATTGAAGGTTCATTTTTCTGACTTTTTATGCTCATTGAAATGTAAGTGATACAGGAAAGAATTATCACAAAAGAAAAACAGTCAGAATATGGTATTATTTTTCATTTAGGAAATAAGCTGTGCCAGGCTGTTGTTTTGTTCTCAACATTTTGTTGCATGCCGGTTGTACTGTGGTCAGTGCAGAAAGCTTTGTGTGTTCAGGTGTGCTCGGTATTCCAATGTGTAGCATAGAAGAATCAGCAAAGACTATGGATGTGCTACTGAAAACATTAATTTGCCTTGTTTTAAATGAGTTAGGTTAAAACATATTTATGTCAAATAGGCTTTAATTGTGTTTACCTTTTTTTATTACACAGAGGCTAATAGAGTCTTGGTTTGAACCATAGAATGTGCTGCTAAGTTTATATATATCTTAATTCAAACTGCATACATCCCTTATTAATTTTATGATACTTATATTTATCTCTTGTTTCTGGCATACTACAAGTAGAAAACACAACATACACTTTAAAAATGGATTTATGTTTTCTACTGCATTTTTCTTTTGTAGTTGTTTCTGCTAATTTGCTAAACTCTCTTAACTTCTGACTGGAGAATGAATGGAGAAATGACTTCTTCAGAGGCAACAGACAACACTTTACCCTGCCTTTAGAGACTGCATGAAGGATGCATTCCGTAACTTGAATGCAAAGCGGAGCACAACCCTCCATCCTTACAGGTGTGTGTGTATCAAACTGTGTTTAAGTTTGAGAACAAACACTAGCTTGATGTGCTAAGACAGAAGAACAGTGTTGATTCTTTAACCTGGAACTCAGTGGCAGCTGAGACCTAGAAAACTGCAGTAGGAGCAAATTTAATATTGCGGGGTAGGATCTAACAGTATAGTAGAAATATTTGGAGTTATATTCACAAAACAGTACATGATAGCGTGTGTTATATCTGTGTATCCTTGCAGCAGCATAAGCCTATTTATGATCTCTTGGCTTAGAAGTGCAATAATAGTTTGTACTCTTTATTTTACTATAGTTGTTAATTCAGTTGATGATAAAGAGAGATGTTTCCCATGATCAAAGTACCATTGTGATCTGAGCACAAATTTGCAGATTACACTTAGTTCATAAGGAGAAACAGTTGCCTTTCTATATGGGAACATATTAGACTTCGATTTTCCTGCTTTTTGGCAGGGAGTTGGACTGGATGGCCCACGAGGTCTCTTCCAACTCAAGGATTCTATGATTCTAAATAAACTTCCAGAACCCTAGTCTTAAATTGTGATGCTCTGTTGATGAAGAAGTGGAAACCAGTTAATCTGTGTTCCACACTTATGGGTTCAGTCACTTGGCAATTCCACCATGGCAAGCAGTGGATGATTATTGGTAGTTCTTGACTTTGGGTGTACATGTAGTGCACTCAGTTATCTCCATTCTTTCCTTGCCAGTATCCCCATGTACTTAATTAAGAAATACAAAGATTGTCCTTATTTGGTCATGTGGGAAGAATCTGAGGTGGCAGCTGCCCCTTGAGTGGCTTTTAATTTGTAATTTGTGTGCATTGATCAACTTTTTCAATGTATAGAAAGAGTGAAGAAAAATATTGTTGGCAATCCCTTTGGAGTGGTCTGGCAACCCCTCCCCATAATCAACCAGTGTGTGTGCATGGGCATGCTGTCAAATCATTTGTCAATTTATGGCAATTCCATAAATTTCATAGGGCTTTCTTAGGCAAAAAGGATTCAAAGGTGGGTTTTCCAGTTCTTTTATGTGAAATGCAGCCTACATGGGTAAATGCATAGGAAGAGATCATACTGGAAGCTTCTGAGCCATAAAACATCTCTCTCTCTCAATTTGCTTCTTATTGGTGTAGAGCAGAGCTTCGCAGCCATGGAAATCATTGACAACTTTCGTAGTGAAAATTTTTAAACATATCAATGCATTTTTTGAAAGGAAAAGTTGTTTCTAACATAATTTCACAATTCAAGGGAGATTGGGAAACTGAAAAGGAAAAAGTAGAAATTGCCCAGATGATCAGTACTTAATAACAACATATATATTTTGTATTCTAAGCCAACTAAATCTGTGGAATATTTTGGCCAGGGATAGGCAGGAGCAGCCACATCTTCTTCAAACTGGATTATTATCTCTCTTTCACCAAAGTTTCGACAGAATTATGTATGTTGGTGGTGGGTCTTTATTTCTAAGACCTTGTCATAAAAAGATAGTTTTTAAAACCTTGAAATTAGCTTGAGTTTCTTGCAGGCATTATTTCTAACACAACAGTCCCTTAAATTTACACTAGTTCTGGATTTCTCAGGTGGTCTTGGTCTATTAGTTTTCCTCATTGTGAAGAAGATAATCGTGAACACAAAGTCTTTCTCTTTTTATTTTTAAATCTTTGAAGCCATGAGCACATATTATTGTCTTGCAATTTTCCATCACCAATTTTATTTCATGATTTTGAGCTAAAGGTCTGGATGTGGCGAGGACTACCAATTCTACCTATTTATTTTGCATAGATTTGCATCCCATTAAATTTCATAGACTTTAGCAGAGCTGTTTACATTTTTCTTTTCTTTTAAAACTGAATTCTTAAGTTATCACATCTACCATTGACATCTGCATGTGGAGGGGCATTTCAAAGATGGCTCTTGCAAGGAAAAACACTCTAAAGGAGCATGAAACCAAATTGAACTGATTATCTTTGGGGACAGTTTGCTTGCTGATCTAGCTTTCAAGCAGTCTCCCTTTCCACCTATTTAACCTCAAGAATCTGTGAATGTGTTTGTTTGGAAGTTGTAGGGAGGTATTTTAGCCTGGACTCTGTTTTCTTGTGTCCTCAGGCTGATTTAGTATTTTGGTCTCTGCAAGCCATTTGGTATGATGCCAGGAATACCAATGGCATTGAGACCCTTTTGAGAAGTGTGGCCCTGTACTTAGCTTTGGGGGATTTGAAGTAGCCCTAAGGACAAACAACTGTTTTGACACTATGAAGTCTTTGGATAATTACTATGGCAGAGACTGATGTGGTGGACTCTGGTGCTATCGTACTGTTTATACTCATGTATATGTCTAGAACATTTAGTTAAAAATGACCCCAAAAAACTGGGCCAACTTATGGGTAAGTGTAAGTACTGTACCTGATATAAAAAAGGAACCATCTCCTTCTCTGAGTAGAATGACAAAAAGCAAAAGCTTAGTTCATGCCAGAAACACTAGTACCATCTACCCTTTCCACCACCGTGCAGCTTCTAGCCTTTTTGAATTTGTGGCTCAAAAAATGGTGGCAGTGGCTCTTTTATGCTTTCTCTCAAAGTGGAACCTTTAGTCAGTCTGCTGAGAGAAAGGAGTTAATGCTATACCTTAGCTTTTATTAAACCTTTTACCTTTCTCTTAGTAGATTGGCAAAATACCCTTTTAAATACATGAGGAGGAACACTAGAATCTAGTGACATCTTAAAAACTAACTATTTACTCATGTCTAACTCATGTGTAAGCTAAGGACAGTTTTTGAGAGCAAAATTTTGTATTTAAACACGAACCCTGGATAAATCAAATCATTCCATGGAGACGGTAGAGCACCAATGCAACCTTAGGGGGGCAGCTATCCCTGGCTATTACCACTGCCATTTCTATTGTCACATGTAATCCCAGTTACAAAATGCTTGCTTCTGAAACAAGGGATCCAGAGAGTACTGCCATTAGACTGAATCAAAAAACAAACAGAAACAATACATTAGTACTTGGTTGTTAGCACAGGACCTGGCTTTCCCGCAAGGAAACATAAATAGCATTATCCCCCTTTTCAAAGGAATCTTAAGCTTAGAAATAATACTTTTCCAAAGTCACAAATGGTTTTCATGGTTGAAACATACTTATTGTTCTATCTCCTACACTACAGAGGTCTCAGGTTAGTGGGAATGTTTGTGTGTTTGTTTGATCAGGACTTCTCATTTAGTCCTCCCCCTTTTCTGATTTTTTCCACCCTTCTGTTTCCCCCCCTTAACTTATAAGTGATCTAAAATTAATGCTAATATTTCAACAGATACAGAATGACTGAGTCTAACATTGCACAGTAGTATGCCCGTGAAGAGGCACTGCCAAAGTTAATAATGTCTAGTGCAAAAGCTGGGAAATATGACTGAGCCAAGCAGGTAGGTAAATATGCTTGACATGTGGAAGGAGAATATCACAAGCCAACACATACCTGATTTGCAGTACTGCAAAGCTATCATTCTGGGGGTATTTTCTGTAGGATAGAATATAATTCAGTATTCCTGTAGGTAGTATTCATTTGTTAACACTGCCTTCCTAGTTGACCCCCGTGTTCTCTAGGAATGTTATATAGCTTTACTGGTTTAACAGGTCCTTAGGACAAAGGCCTGTTAAACCAGCAATTAGAATGCCATTGACTTTTTAAAATCATGTGTTTATGCAGGACTATGTAACTTTATTTCAGGCATGTAAAATCAGCAGTTACAGAAACACTTCTATGCATAAGCATGTATGCCTAAAAGAGAGAAAATGCCCAGTCATTTTATCAAATAAGTGGAAGCATTAAGGAAATATTGTGTATCTGATCCCTCAAATTAATCTTGAGGTTAAGCAACAGGCCAGGTACTCCATGCATATGACAAGGCAAAGCAGTGTCCATGTTGGGTAACAACTGAGCCACCAAGTTGGATAAAACTTCAGTAATGCAAAATTGTAGTTGGATTTTGAAAGATGAGTGTATGATAGTTGGAAACCTTGAGGGGATAACTGCTGTCTGGAAAAACAATTTATCTCCTAATTTTACTATCTATTGCATTGATTCCCAACCTTTGATCCTCCAGGTGTTTTGGAATTCAGATCCCATAATTCCTGGTAAGCTGGCTGGGTTTTCTGGGAGATGAAGTCCAAAATAATTGGAAAACCAAAGTTTGGGAACTACTGATCTAGTGTGTTAGGTGTAGTATCACATCCATCCATGGGACAGGTGGTTTAAATTGTTTCAAATATGTTCAGTCTAAGGTTCTGTTAAAAACATTATGATGAAATTCTGTCAACCAAATTAAACGGGTTTAAGAATTAAAATGCCATTGGAGCTCCAGTCGTGTTTGAAACAAATTAAATAATGAAGTATCACTGTCTCATTTCTTCTAAAGCCTCTCATCAAGAAAAAAACAACCTTGTGTTCTGCAAAATTAGTGGAGTCTTCAGTAACGTTTAAAATACACTTTGTAATTGTTTGTAAAGAAGGCAACATGTCGTCACTTACTTTATTTGAGTTCTTCGTAGAATGTAAACCTCAGACGAAGTCACGGCGAACCAGGGATAGAAGGAGTCAGTAGTGGATCTGCCAATCCAGTGTGAAGAATTCACATAGAATCACTGAACATTACCACCCAGCTCTGCTGACAGGAATCCCCTTAGAGTTCTGCCCTCCATGGAACTAGGGGGAAAACAACATCACCATAAATAAAAAAGGAGGCAAACCTGGGTCCTGGAGGACTTGGATCATTGGATGGAAGAAAAGCAACAACCACAAGAGTAACTGATGGATCAAAGAACTCAGCCTGTTCTGAAAGCTCTTTAAAAAAAAAGGATCCAAAGTGAATGGCGCCATGGTTTTAGTCTGCAGAATAATTTTAGTATCAAGCAAAAGCTTATTGGTGCACTTTTTTTCCTGGCACCCTCCAGATCTGTTGTACTACAGCTAGCATCATCCCCACACATTGTCACTCAGTTTGGAGCAATGGGAATTGTGTCACAGGTGTGGAGGGCATTTGCTTGGGAAAAAGGTTGTGTTACTCTTTTGAGTAGGACGTTTGAGACTGATAAGTGCACGATGGCATCGAGTTAATCGCTTGTTGAAAATGCCTCAGTGAGCTCTCATTCTTGAAAAGTCACAGTAGGTTATTGTTAGCAAAATAATTGTTTCATTGCTAATGGACTTTCTAATCATTTAAAATCAGGGTTTTTTTTAAAAAAAACCTATAAACATACAGAACATAATGTGTATTTAGCAAATGAAAGTTGGAAGTCAATAACTACGGTAGTTTTCTTCTAAGCAAGTTTAATAAAAATGTTTTCATTTTTTTCTTAACTTTTAAAGGAACTTTTGCAGTTATTCAACGTACAATCTTATTTTATCTTCATGCACCATAATTATTCAGGCTGGTATCCATAATCTTTTATAAAAGGAGAAACATGCTATTCCAAGGTGTTTATTCTGTGCCAGAGGCAGGGATAGTTTAGTGGGGGCTCACTTAACATCGACCCAGAATTTTTTAAGTAGCTTAGGGAAGATTCCCTTATATATTTTATTATAATGGGATAGTTGGTATCATCATTGCTTTCGTTTTATTTTTATGTTTTATTTTTATTTTAAGGGACTATTCCTTCACCATTTTAAAGAAGTTTTATTTAGAACTTTTGTTGGTAAAATATACTATTTTCTGCATTTGCATCTATATGTGGAATGTAAGTGAGTATATTCTCATATAGTATGAAATAAATTGTAGTGATTAATGAATTTGACTTCATTAACTTTGTTTCAAAATGTATGAAAAGTTTCTTTTTTGGTAATTATTCCATCACATTTCTAGTATGGAATAAGTGAAATGGAGGGAGATGTGTGAATAAATGTTTCTGTTATAAACCTACATAGATATCTTTAATCCAAATACCTGCTTGTAGCATCTTTCCCCAGAATGACCATCTTGTCATTTACAAACTGAGCAATTCTCCATTTATAAGTAAAGTAGTAGTAGTAGTAGTAGTAGTAGTAGTAGTAGAAGAAGAAGTAAAAGAAACCATCCTGGGTTAGATGGCAGCAGATTTATTCCAAACTGGGAATGGATTTTAGGGAGGTAAATATCCTTGGATTGGAAATCTATGTTTGGTTTATACTAATAGCTTCCATAAATGTTTCCCAAAGATATGTTGTTCTACATATTTAGGTTGTACCATTCTTTAATTTGAGCTGTTTTATTGCTTGATAATGTATGTCTGGAACTCAAAGTCCACTTCTTGTTGTTTTCTGACAAAGCTTTTTATCAGCCGTTGTATGGAGCTAATTAATTAGTTACATTTATATTTTGCCATTATGGAACCCAAGGCAGCTTACACATACACATACACATTAATAATTTATGTTGCCAAATTTTCAACTAGTTCTCAATTGCAAGAGTCATGAGCATAAAGATTAATGGTAGTAAAATCACCATATTTATGGCTGTTATTTTCCCCCACCAAGTTATTAAATCTTTTTCTTTGTTGTTAAAATTCTTCTCTATTTGTAATAGCATATTATTTTTCTTTTCTTTTATTCTTCTTAAATCTGAATTTGTCTTTATTGGCAAATAGTTTGTTGGTATTCGATTCTCTCTCTGTTCTTCAGATTTTTTTCTGAAATGTTTATTCTAAAATGTTCTGAGATTTGAGAGATTGATTTTGTAACTTGTAGCTTCATTACACATTGAGTATATGTAAAGTTTCTTCCGTGGATTGTTTTATGAACTGGTAAAGAAAAATATCATCAGTATATAATGGTATATTTGCTTCACAACTACATAATTAATTCCTCTAATATTTAAGAAAATTGTTGAGGAATCGCAGGCATGCCTGATCATGTTCCATTAATCTATTTGAATATTTTATGGGTGATTGTTGACTGTGGTTACTGGTGGTTGACACAAAAAATTGACTTTGATTCTCTTTAAAGATTGATCCTCAAATTTAAGCTTTCATCAGCCTCATCTAAAGGATTTTACAGGAAGGATATTTCTGCCTGACATTTGAAAATCTGCTGTCAGCGCAGGTAATACTTGACTTCATATGTACTGATTACTTGTCTGTAAGACCATTTTATTTATTTATATACACACATGGACACATTGATTTTTGCGAGTGTTTCTGTCTTTTAAAAAAGAATTTGCATAAGTCAATGCAAAATTTACTACTTTAAGAAAAGCATAAATTCAGGAAGAAAAAAGTCTGTTTTAAGGACGAGATCTGGAAGGGAATTCTCTACACACCATTTTTTAACATCAAAACTTTTGAATGCTGCATAAATGTTTCCATTGGGCATGGAATTAACTGTTTGTATGAGATAAATGCAAATCAGGCTTGTTTATCAGGTGGTTTAGAAAGTAGAGATAGTTGTAAGCTCATTATCAGTTAGACAGTGGCAAACAAAGAAGGATGAAGCAGTTTCTCAAGAAATATTATGTTAATTGGATCTTCACTCTGATGATGTTGGGAGTTTACCAAAGTTATAAACGTAAGACGTTAGTGCATAACTAAAAGATTTTATCAGACAATCTGATAGTATAATTGAAGGACATTTGCTGTCTGTTTTTTTCCAAAGGGGTGGTAATCATAGAGGCCAAAATATTAATGGTAAGCAGTTTTACTTACCTTTAGGGCTATACCCCACCTAGCCCAAAGCAATGCATCATACTAAATTGCGTCCATATATGCATTCTGTTTAAAGACAGCAAATAAATATGACAAAAATAGTGGTCCATTATTCAAGTGCTTGATGTAATTTTTAAGCAGTATTGAAATAAGAGTTCCTAATGAAAAGAGGACTGGAGGGAGTTGCTTTCAAAGAAAGTCCTTGAATAAGGAACAACTTCATATGCCAGTTTTATATGATCTCCCTTCTTTTTTTCTAGTTACCAATTAAAGAGATTTGACTAGTTTTGTGACAGTTTCCATTTTTAAAAAGTGTACAGGAGGTGTCCCTGAATGAAAAACTAAATGTTTTGGACATTTATTCATCCAAATTAGTTTTTGGACCTCTTGCATCATTTACCCACGAAGTATTTCTGGTGTTACATTTGGAAATTTAAATATTTGTCTGAAGCAAATGCTTTATTTCCTGAAATAAAGTGCTTATTATCCGCTTGTATTTACAGTAATTCCCTAAATACTTGCTTTTATTCAGAAATTTAGAAATACATGGCATGCATTCTAATTTTGCTGGCCTTTACTTATCCCAAGTACATACATGGTATTTTTTATCCAGTTTGCACTCTTTTTTATCGCTACATTACTCCAAATTTAACACAGGATTTCTAGTTAAGATATTTTTCATGATTCTGTTCTATGTGCAGTGTTGGCACTTCTGTTTGGAAGGCAAGATATCCTATTTGAGGCAAGTTATTCTGATGCATTTATCAATATCAAGTTTTACACGTTTGGACCATAAAGTATAACAATATGAATTGCAGGCTGGTTTTTATGGAGATTGTGTTGTTTGTGTAGTAATTGCCTGGAGAGTAATGCTTAGCTGCTAGTATGCATTAGCACTATTTATTTTTATTTATTTCCAACATTTCTACCCCGTCCTTCTCAACCGCCAAAGGAGGACTCATGGCAACTTACAACGGCAACAATTTGATGCCGACAACATACAACACATTATGTATAACATTATATAAAAGATAAAACATTAGATTAAAATACATTTAAAACATTATCGTTATCATGTAGCCAAATCAAAGTCTGATTTAGCAACCGACTAGCACATGCCTGCGTTCTGGTGGGGATCCCAGTTAGCCTTTTTTCATGAGGATGTTCATTCCATTGAAAAAAGCTGTCATTAATTCATTGAACTACATCAACTGAGCCATATTTCCTTTCTTGCCAAAGGAAAGCGGGGATTATATTTGCAATGATAGCAAGCTAACTCCCCCTCTAAAAGAGAAGGTGGAGCTGTTTGAGGCTCATGTATCTACTCTTCACTTTATCAGAGAATGAAGGTTTTTAGATAATGTAGATCAGACTCTTCTAGATGTAAGACTTGGGATTACTTTAGGGAGGGTTCCAATTTCCAAACTCAGGAATCAGACACTTGATGGAATATGGTACAGAGATAAGCAAAACTTTAAAGAACTATGTTGTACGTTTAGAGCAGCACAAATAAGGAACAGCATACAGGTTTGCTGTCTTTTATAAACAACGATCAATGATGTAAAAAGAGGCTGAGAAAACTCATCAAGTCCACCATAGGCACCTTCCCTTTTGATTGATGTTGGAACATATGCTGGAACATGGCCATATAGCCCGAAAAAACTTACAACAACCCAGTGATTTCAGCCATGGAAGCCTTCGACAATACATTGCTGCAAAATAGTTTTCAAAATATTACAAGGGTGTATGAAGGAAGGAAAGCTTTTAGTAGCTTAGGACACATTTTGTTTCATTGCTCCTTGATGAAGGACATGGTCCACAAAGAGGGAGACGAACACCAGAAGGGCTTCTGGTAAGAGATGGATTGCTCCTCACTGTGGTTGGTAAGAATATGTTTGTTAAGAGTCATACAAATCTGATCAGGAGGGTTTTGCATTGATTTACGTGAGATATGATGACAGTATTCCAAAGGACAAGAGATACTAATCACAGGACAACATCCTCAAGATGGATTGGGGGAATTGGACCAAGGATCCATTTGTAGGCCGGAAAAAATCTAGAAATCAGCTGAAAAGAATAATGCACAGATGGACAAAGTCTTAACACAGAAAGACAAATGTGATTTGATAGGTTTTACTGAAATTTAATGAATTTAGTCTCATGGTTAGAATGTAGAAAGGGAGAGATACTATTGCAAAGAAATAGACTGAACAGGAAAGGATGTGTATCCTTGTGAGGAAATCTTTTGACTTAAAGCCTGGAAAAAAATTGAGATAATCTGGGTAAAAAATAAAGGAGACGAAATCCAAAGGGACATTCGGTATGGGGTCTGAGTCCCTAAGCCAGGCTGAAGATTTGGATGAAGCTGATAGAGAAGATACTGAGCAGAGGTTCTCTCTGAACACATCAACAAAAAATTGGGCACATTGAACAGGAAACCAATATATCTTGAGAATGACAGTCTCTGAAATAAGTAAATAGATCTTGAAATGAGTACATCAAAAACAAATAGACTGAATATAATTCTGCACTGATTGGTTTCTCTAAATAAAAGTTATAATTGAGAGTACATAGTGTGCATTATTTCTTGGCTTTCTTTGCGAATGAAGATTCAGGAAGGACTCATTCCACACTTTCTACAAGCGCGTTGATGACTAAGAAGGCCGATCTGAGATAGGCAAGTCCGGTTGCAGAAAGCACACCAGAAAGTCTCCTTGGGTGATGTTGTTTCCAAGTTGCGGTTCTTTCTGCGTTGTTGTTTCTCTTTGAGACATGTTCGCCGTGTCTTCTCAAAAGAGGCCACAGCATTGTTGATAGTGTGACTCCATGCCTCCTGATGCGAGGTCAGGGTGGACCATTTTTGGTGATCAATCTTGCCGAATCTGAGTTGCTGTTTCAGGGAGTCCTTATATCTCTTTTTTGGGATGCCTCTCTTGCGCTGACCCATGGCAAGTTCACCGTAGAGTAGTCTCTTTGGGAGGCGGTGGTCCTCCATCCTAGGGACGTGCCCTGCCCAGCACAGCTGAATTCTCAATAGCATGGCCTCAATGCTGGTGATCTCTGCTTGCTCAAGGACAACAACATTCAGCACAAAGTCAGTCCAGTGTATATTTAGGATTTCGAAGACAGCGCTGATGAAAGCGTTCGAGGAGTCGTAGGTGTTGGCGATAGGTGACCCATGTTTTAGACAAAGGAGAATAGACAGTACGATACCTCTGTACACACTGATTTTGGTGCTTTGCCTCAGGTGTTTGTTACTCCAGACTCTTTTGTGAAGCCTACCGAATGCACTATATGCCTTTGCTAATCTGTGATCTATCTCTTTATCAATCTTGGCGTCTGAAGAGATGATGCTTCCCAGGTATGTGAACTACTGAACAGACTTAAGCACAGATTTGCCTATGCTGACGTGAGGATGATGGTGTTCTTCCTGTGGTGCGAGCTGGTAGAGAACTTCCGTTTTCTTCAGGCTAAACTTCCAACCCAAACAGCTCTGCAGCTGTTGCAAAGCAGGTTGTTAGGCGCTGCAGAGCTGTATGGGCAACAAGGGCAGCATTGTCAACAAAAAGCAGCTCACGGACTAGATAGTTTAGAGTCTTAGTACAAGCCTTCAGACGGCTTAAGTCGAACAAGCTGCCATCAGTACAATAGCATATATATGCCATCTTCTTTGAGGTCTGCTGTAGCCCTTTGGAGCATCATACTGAAAAAGATTGTAAATAGGGTTGGTGCAAGAACACAACCTTGTTTCACTCCATTAGTTATTGAAAATGAGAGAGCATCACCATATATGATTTGACTGTGCTGGCCCTCATGTAGCAGGATAATCATTATGAGGAATTTGGGGGGACATCCTAGTTGTTCCAGAATCTGCCACATACCTTTCCTACTGACAGTGTCGAAGGCTTTGGTGAGGTCGACAAATGTTACATAGAGTAACATTGCAGTTGTCTTAGGGCAAATACCATATCTGTGGTGCACCTGTTAGCTCTGAAGCCACATTGGCTTTCAGGGAGAAGTTCTTCTGCAATAGGAGGAATTAATCTGTTCAGGAGTATCCTTGCAATGATTTTTCCAGCAATGGAGAGTAGAGTTATACCTCGATAGTTTGAGCAATCAGATTTTGTTCCCTTTTTCTTATGCAGAGTGATGATAACTGCATCTCTGAGATCTGAGGGCAGTTCACCTTTTTCCCAGCAATTCACAAGGAGCTCGTGGGATTTAGTACATGACCTCCCTGTTTCCAAGCTTCAGATGGAATTCCATTGATCCCGGCTGTCTTGCCATTTTTCATCTGCTGTATGGCCTTGAGGGTCTCTTCCAGAGTGGGAGCTGTGTCCAGTTCATTTTTTGCTGGTTGTATCATTTGTTGGATAGCTGAGCCTTGGATTACACGGTTAGCACTGAAGAGACTCTGAAAATGTTCAGCCCATTGGTTCAGAATGGAGGCTTTATCTGTAATTAGTGTTTGACCATCTGTATAAAGAGCTTTGGACCTGATAAGTAGGTCCAAACACTGCTTTGAGAGCTTCGTAGAACCCTCTGTGATTACCCACATCTGCACAACGCTGTGTCTTCTCTGCTAAATTGAACTACCACTTGTTCTGAATGTCTCGGAGTTTTTGTTGGAGTTTACTACATGCGAGACAGAAGACTGCTTTTCTTACATGGCAAGATGGCTGGGTGAGGTGTGCCTGGTGAGCAGTTCTCTTCTTTGCCAACAGCTCCTGGATCTCTTGGTTGTTTTCATTAAAACAGTCTTGGTTTTTCTTGTCGGAGAATCCTAGGGATACTGTTTTTGATATGTTGCCAAAGCGTTGTATGAGAAGAATCTGTAAAGTGGTCTTCAAGTTTTGATTGCAGATTTGACTGGAAGTTGTCTCTCATAGCAGCCTGTTGAAGACTTGGAGTCTCCTCTTTAAGATGCCGCCCCTCTTAGGTTTGAACTTAAGGTGTAGATGTGGAGAATGATAGGCTCCTTGGAAGAAGAACAAGTGTAGGATGCGAAATCTTGTACAGTAAAGATAATTGTCCAGAGAAAAACTAGTTTGATCTCTACTTATATTCTAACTATCCTGATAGAGAAGATACTGAGCAGAGGTTCTCTCTGAACACATCAACAAAAAATTGGGCACATTGAACAGGAAACCAATATATCTTGAGAATGACAGTCTCTAAAATAAGTAAATAGATCTTGAAATATAATATAATTCTGCACTGATTGGTTTCTCCAAATAAAAGTTATAATTGAGAGTACATAGTGTGCATTATAACAGAGACATAAAACATGGTTCCTGTTTTCCAGGATGTTGTACATGTGACTTGAATCCTTTAAGCTTACTGAGTGATGAAATTGTATGCTTTAATAGTTCCTTCAAATGCCACATGGCAAAGGGTGTGGGGTGTGGGGTGATAATTTCTAGTTTTCTTTAATAATTTAGGTTTAATATCTAAGTTTTCAGTGCAAAACATTTTCCTCTACAGTTTTAAAGACTACCATAAAAACAAGTGACAGATAAGTAACTGAAACCAAAACAATGAACCCCCCCCCCCCCCCGTTTAAAACAAAGTCTTTATGGCATGTCTAAAGTTAGAAGCAGGGTGCTTATTAATCTGATTTTTCCACAGTTTTATGGCCATTATCAAGAAAAGCCCTTGATTGATTTGGTTTTTGGTAATTTGAGTTGAAAAATGCAGCTGAGGAGTGTATCTTCAGTGCCCTGGAAGATTCAGGAGTGGGGCAGCATAGCGTCTTTGCTAAAAGGGGTTCAAGGAAGTTGTCTTTATGGTGGAAATAAGAATAACAAAGTTTTATCTATCAAAGAAGTTCCAGTTTAAGCAATCTATAATATCACACTGGAACTTCTTTGATAGATAAAACCTTGTTCATTATTCTTAGTATATACTCGCTCTCTAGATCTGTATATACCCTTCGGTTTGGTTTTCTGTGTCATTCAGTAACCTTTCCCTGTGATCTTGTGTTTATTGTGGAAATGGCATTCAACGCAACATCTTGACTTCCTTCAAAACAAGGTTAGGTCCAAATCATTCCAGGCATTCATCTAGTCCATCAAGTGACAGTAACCCATTCATTCACTAGTTGGATTGTTCTGATTTAATTCTGGCTGATTGATACTTGCATGTCCTCAGATCACACTGGATTTAATTTTACCCCTAACTATTTAGCACAACTTGCCCATATTGCATTCAGAACAACTGCTTTGGAATATAAATACTACATCAACCTATTAAGAATACTTAGATTGTAATAGAGTGGACTCAATGTTCACTGAACTTGGTTCCAGGGCTTTTAGTAGATACTAACATCTATAGATGTTCACATCTCATATAAAAAGGTGAACAACTCGGATGAATGCTGGAGAGAATCTGAGGATCTGTGAAATGGCAGGAAACTACAGCAGGGTTTCCCTACACATCAGTATTGTCCTTAGCATGCATAGAAATCAAAAGTTTGCATTTTCAGGTCCCCTTCCCCAGAGCCATGGTTGGTTGAATCCATGGATGCTAAACCTGTGGATTTGGAAGGGGGGGGGGGGGCTGACTGTATGTGCATATTTTGTCTCATTATGTATGCTATTGTCATAATCCCATCATTTTTTGGATGTGCTTTTTAAAATTATGGTTAAAATTCCAGAGTATTTAAGAGAAATATACCCACGTGTATGCCAAGGAAACGATTCAAGCTACAAAACTCAATTTCCAGTGCTGCTGTTTCCAACAGTTCCCATTCTGCAGTGTGTTGTATTTGCCAAAAAACTGATGCAAGATACAAAACATTGAAAAGTGAACTGTAGTACACATTGGTTGGTTTATTTTTTGTGCTTAGGTTTTAGACTACTATACTTTAAAATGCTTTTTTGAGGTTGTTTTGAGAACGCGCTTCCTAATCAGATACAATCAACGCCATCCCTCCCGGCTTTCAGGAAGAAAGTAAAATCGTGGTTGTGGGACCAGGCCTTCGGTCAACAGACATAAAGCAGCACTTTGGTTGAAATGGACTGGAAAGATGATTTATATGAGGATATAGTATTTTAGTAATTCAATGTTTTATATTGTTTAATTAATGGCCTATGTATTTTTATGTATTTTATGCATTTTAATGGTTAATGGTTAGGCTTAATGGTTATTGTTTTAATTGTTCTTGTAATGGCATCGAATTGCTGCGTAAGTAAGCCATCCTGAGTCCCCTTCCCGGGGTAGAGAAGTGACAGGGTATAAATACCAGAAATAAATAAATAATCTAAATATATAGGAATTTTTGAATTGCAGGCAAAGTTTGGCTTATCTACAAAAGGAAATTGTCCTGGCGTCTTCCCCAGTAAAACAAGCAAAGCTTATGTATTCAGTTTCTTTATACATCAAGGTTCCCAATATGTCCTATATAACATTTAAGCATATACAAACTGTTGGCTTCCATGTTAGTCATAGGGAGCAGGTTGGTTTGAGGGCTACTTGACATATTTTAACAGAATGAACTATGTGGCAACATTGCTGTGTCAATTTTGAATTAGTCTCAGGTTTTTCATTGGATGCACACTGTGAAACATCCTGTAATCTGGGGCTTATCTGGAGTTAGGCATTTGGCTGCATTTTTATTTTAAAAGAATTATTCTGTTTTAACAGAATTTGCTTTATTAAAGAATTCAAAATAATACCTTTGTCATTGATAAGGTTGATTGCATAAACTAGAAAAACAAATTGGTTGACTTGTGAAATAATGAAATTACTTTTGAACTGCTGTCAATTAGTGTGACCTCTAACAGTTTTGAGGTAGATTTGTTTAAATGTGAATGATTCAGCATAGAAAGGAAATGAAAAAATTAAAGCAAATAACTATTGCAAAGTAAAATGCAGTTTTGAGGGTGCCTCTGCTTAAGAAGGCAGTGGTCAGTTCTTTAAGACTTGCTAGCATCCCAATTCCATAGAGGGAAAAGCAATATCCAGTTATCCAGTTGACTGTCATGCCAACTCTATGCTAATCACAAATTATTAACCCCATCCTCTGTAGCTGTGGTGGTTTCTATTCCTGTATAGCACCATAATGGAAAATGTGTGTGGACCCCGTTTCATGCCAGACATGATTTATTTATTTATTTATTTATTGCTTGGACTTATATGCCGCCAAACTCCCTGAGGCTCGCAGCGGCTTACAAAGCCAAGAGGCAACAAAATACATAATCAATAGACAGACAAAGAACAATACAACACAGTAAAAAAGGGGAAGAAGAGGAGGGACAATGGGACAAGGTCCAGGGGGAGAGTGCCCAGCGGGTCAAGCGGGCCCTACTCTCCCATCAAAGGAGGGGAGCAAAGGTGGTCTCCAAGCAATCCCACAGGAGTGGTCCGAACCACTAAAATGATTCATGCTCGTCAGCCCCCATTTGTCAAGGGGGGACCGGCAGCTGGCAAGCTCGGCGCCGAGGTCGCGCCTCTGGGGCTCTCGCTAAGAGTCCGGAGGTATCCAGCGCCTCTGGAAGGGGCACCAAGGGCAACTGCCGCTCCGGCCTGTCGGTCGGGGAGGGTGGAGGTTGACCGTGGGGCGGAGCCAAGGACGCCGAGGAGCTCGAAGACGCCGCCGCCATCTTGTTACCCCCCCCCCGGCCGCCGCCTCGCCCGGTGGGCCCAGGGGTTGCCCGCGGCCAAGGGCCCTCCAGGGGCTCCACCAGGGCATCTCCGCCGTGGCAGCCATCTCCCGGATCTCCCTCTCGTGGGGGCCCTCCACCGCAGACCTGGGGCTCGCTCCCCACCCCTCCAGTGTTTGTCACCTCCGGGAGCCCGTCCGGTGGGCCGGGGGCAGCCACTCCACTCAGTCCTCGCTCCTCCAGGCCCGGGTACAAGGGGGCCAGGCGGGGTGGGCTCCGCGTTCCGTCAGTCCCGCCTCCTGGGCGGCGGGGGTCGTCCGTGCCGCCCAGGGACACCAGCAGCGGCCTCAGCCCGCGCAGCTCTCCCAGGCAGGCGGCCAACTGCTCGACCAGCTGGCCGAGACGGTGGACGAGGCTGGACAAATCTGGCGGCGTGTCCTCACCGGCTCTGGGTTGCCTGCCGGAGTCCCCCTGTAAGAAGTCGGGGGAGGCAGAAGGCCCGGCCTCTTCCAGGCCTGGCCAGGGCACAGGAGACCAGGCCAGGCACCTCCGGGGGGTCGCCGCCGTCGCCGCAGTCCCCGTTAGGCCAAGAGGCCTCCCAGGGGCAGCAGCGTCCTTCAGGTCCGCAAGGGCCCTGAGGACTGAAGCCGGCGCCCGAGCGGCCTCCAATGCGAGCTCGGCGTCGGCCTGCAGGGCCTCCAACAGGGGGAGGGAGCGCCTCGGAGCTCCAAGCAGCAGCCGAGGGTCCCCCTGAGTCAGGTATGTCCAATAAGTTGCTCCTCGGGCATAGAGCACCCCCCCTCAACCGTGGGGGTGCTGTGCGGGAAGAGCGGGAAGAGCTGGAGGAAAAAGTGCCAGAGGCCCAGCGGAGCTCGGCGTTCGCACGCCCGCTCGACGCGGCCATCTTGCCTTGATCATAAAGTCCGGGTAAAATGATATGTTTGCATTTCCTGGCTTGCACATTTTAAGATGCACACACCAACACTCTTGGTGTATTTTTCTTAAAAAGATAAGTGCAAACAAAAATGAGGTTTGGCTTAGAAAGCGATTGCATTTGTTTACCTTAAAGTAAGGGAACTCGAGACCCCGTGGCCCTCCGCCGGGCCCACCCTCGACCGGTTTCGGCCACTGGACGCAGATGCTGTTGATAAGATCGTGGCTGCAACTAGACCTTCCACCTGCTCCCTCGACCCGTGCCCCTCCTGGCTTGTTAGATCTTGCCTGGAGGGGCTACGTGGGCCTCTGTTGAATATCGTAAATAGCTCCCTTGAGCAAGGAGTCTTTCCAGAGTGCTTGAAAGAGGCGGTGGTAGCTCCATTACTGAAGAAACCGTCGTTAGACCCGCGGTTCCCTCCAACTACCGACCAGTGTCGAATCTTTCGTATCTGGGGAAGGTAGTTGAGAGGGCAGTAATGGAGCAGTTGCAGTCCTTCTTAGATGATGCAACATGGCTTGACCCCTTCCAGTCCGGCTTCCGTTCGGGGCATGGGACGGAGACGGTCCTGGTCTCCATCACAGACCAACTCCGCTGCCAGCTCGACCAAGGCGGGTCTGCGCTGCTCGTGTTATTGGACCTCACGGCAGCGTTTGACACGGTCGACCACAAACTCTTGATCCACCGCCTGGCCATGGCTGGAGTGAGGGGACAGCCCTTAAATGGCTGACCTCCTTCCTCCACCAGCGGGCTCAGCGTGTGAGGGGGGGGGAGTGGTCTCCGAGGGCTCCCCATTAGTTTGTGGAGTTCCGCAGGGGGCCATTCTTTCCCCTCTGTTATTTAACATCTACATGCAGCCGCTTGCACAGCTGGTGCGGAGTTATGGGCTTGAGTGTCACCAGTACGCTGACGACACTCAGCTCATTCTGAGGGTGGAGGACAGGTCGGGCCCCGTCCCCGATAATTCCAGCGCTGCCTCGGTTACTGGATGGCTGCGAGCCAGTAGGTTGAGGGTGAATCCGCGAAGACGGAGATCTTGTGGCCAGGTCGCCCGGGCGGTGGGGATGTCCAGCTTCCGACCCTGGGCGGTGCGGCGTTATGCCCATCGTCTTCCGTGAAGAGCTTGGGGGTCCACTTGACTCCCAACTGACCATGGAGACCCAGGTCTCTGTGGTCAGCAAGACGCCTTCTTTCATCTCCGACAGGCGAGGAGGCTGGCCCCCTACCTGTCCCGGCTGACCTGGCCACGGTGATCCAAGCCACGGTCATCTCGAGGCTTGATTACTGTAACGCTCTTACGTTGGCCTTCCTCTGTCGGGTAACCCGGAAGCTCAGGCTGGTGCAGAACACTGCCGCCCGGCTCCTGTCTGGTTCCCAGCAGGATGCCATATAACACCTATTTTGCAGGATCTGCACTGGCTGCCCATTGAGCACGGATTGCCTTCAAAGTGTTGGTTCTTACCTTTAAGGCCTTACACGCCTGGGGCCAGCGTATCTGAGGGACCGTCTCACCCCATATTTCCCTCTTAGATCACTTCGTTCGGAGGACTCTAATCTGTTAGCGGTCCTTCCGCTTGGCCAAAAGAACTGCCACTGGAAGGGCCTTTTTCGGTCATAGACATTGTGGAATGCACCTTTGCTCCCCGGCTGTAAGACTCACCTTCCAGGTCTAGGTCAAAGAGCGGGACCCTTGACAACGCTGCCAGACCGCTTGAACTATTTTAATTCTGTTTTAACGCTGTTTTACTGTAATAATATAGAAGCATCGAGCTAGTATGAAGGTATTCTACTCAATATGACTTTTGTATAAGTGCTTAACTTCCATGTATTTTGGTGGTGCACTGCTATAGCAACTTTCATGTCTGGGTGTTGGTGTTCATACTGCACAAGCATAGCGCTGCAGTGCTAACAACAAGACATGACCAGTTTAAAATTTGGCACAGCAGACAAAGGTGAGAGAAACAGAAACAATTCTGCCTTTGTTTCAGTTGGAGAAGAGTTCTTAGATGTTTTGCTAAGGAATTTTCCCACCTAATAGTCTCAAGGTGGAATTTGAAACGGGAACAAAGTGTATAGAATGACATGTGTGGGAGTCTTGAAGCCATCCAGATGTTTCAGTGCCAACAGTCCAAACCTTGAATATATTTACCAGGGAATGTTAAAATTTGAAGTCCTGCAACACTTTGAGGGTTGCATATTTCCCACACCCAGTATAGGCCTCTTGGCACAGTTCCAGGCTTTGGACAGTGTTATTAGAATGCTATGATATCAAGGGAAATATTGGGAGAGAGAAAGAGGAAGGATAGCATAATGCTTAAATGCGAGCTTTGAGATAAACATTGTACAAATTGGGTTTGAAGCACATATATTTGCATACTTTGACCTCCATTTCTTCCTCTCTCCACTTCAATCCCCTAATGTGCATGTTCCTCTGGTTTAGCGAGATGTGTTGTTTTAATCTGTTTCTAAGCTTTAATGTTTAACTGGAGTATCTTATAAGTCAACTGGGTTACTTATCCAATCTCAGCAAGTAGATTCCTACTTGTTTCACATTCATGTAATTTGGTAGATCTGGTAAAATATTACATATCAGACATGACTGATACTTTTGAAAGTTTTTTAGACAAGCAGTTTTTCGCCCCCCTTTTTATGCTGATGAACACTTTTATTCTGCTCACTGGGTGTCTGTTGGTGGGATGAGAGACCCAAGTGGGAGTAATGAAAGCTGGCATAATTTAAAGTCATGTTGAATTTAGGGTAATTAACTGAGAAGTTATTTCTATAAAGGGGTATGTCCAAGACAAAAGCAGACCCTTCTATAATGCACACTGGCAATTGTGCTGAACAATCATGTCAGTGTTCATGGGGCAGGGGAGGGACAAAGGGTGGTTTATGTTCATAAGCACAGCATCGGTGTTCATGGTGCATCTATGTGGCCCTGTTAGATTCAACAGGGGCCACAGATCAGTAAGAAAGGATATGCATTGGAGCAGAACATCTCTGGTTCAGTCTTTCATAATCTCCATTTTCAAATGAGAGGGAGGAGAGAATCAGGGATTGTTTAACCAGTGAAAACAATAAGGTTTGATGAATGTGCTACAGCCCTCTCTGGATAAGTTGTTGTCATCTTGTATGAGTATGTTTTGACTTATGTTAGCTGCAATGGTTTTCACTGTACTGTAGTTTCCTGAGGAGGTCAGTGGGTTCATTTAAGTGACACAGAGAATTGTAGGGTATACCTATAAAGGACATTTTTGTTTGATTTTAACCTGTAGCAATGGCAGGTATTCCAAAGGTATTTTGCCCCAAACTGCTTGCAGAGAGCAAAAACATTCCATTATATTGTAAACGATTTAATGTGAAATTTATAGGTTGTATTTTTGTTTTTATGCAAGAGCTCGTGTAACAAGTTCTCTATTTTGTGATACACATCTTCATCTGTAATTCCTAAGAAATTACTGACCAGGAAAATTTTTGTTGGTATTAATGACTTATAATCTGGAATGAAAGTTAGGATCACACATATTTCTTGATCTCATTGGTTTACAGAGATATTTGTGTGATATTAAACAGCCTAAACAGAGACGCACTTTCTTTCCCATTCTGTTCCTTTCAGTTTTTAGTTACCGTAAGTATTTTATTCTATTTAGCAGTGTTTAGAAGCACAGAAGAGTAAAACTGTCTCCCATTCAGTAGTTAAATCAGCCAGTTTTGTTCTGCAGTCCCCACTTTGAGCTTTGATTGGGTCACCGCATTAAGCTCTGGGTGAATTGTCAACATGAATAGGAAAAAACTGAAAGCAAAGCTGACCATCAGTAGAACAAGTTGGCTCATCTCTAATTGACAGGTTTAGGCAGTTCTGTTTACTTTTGATGGATGCTAACAACTCTAGCAAATCTCACTGAGCCAATCTCATATTCTCACAGTCTGCAGATTTCATCAGACCTCACGTTGTTCCATTTTTTTGTGTTAAAAAATATGCCTTTTAGCTCTGCTGTTGGTTTGAATTTTTGAACATCATAAAGGCTGACACTCCAGTAAGTCATTACAGAATTTTCTTTTTGGTCACTAAATCCAGACAGCATAGTGATTGAGAAAGAATGAATAAAAAGATTGGGGTACATCCGTATACAAAAAGGTAGTCCTCAAAACAGGAAGGGAAAAACCTTATTAGGTCTTCATGGATTATGACCAGCATTTTGTATTATTCTAGGGAAGGGACAATCTCCACTGTTTCCTATTGTTTTCTGTTCCAGTTGCAAATCATAACCTAATAGTCTCTTTCCCCAGTTTTGTTTTTTGATAAGTCTGCAGAGGTAGCCCCATTTGCAACATATCTAATCTCAAGAGTGATGTCAGCTCCTTTCTTAAAAGCCTTTAAGCAGCAGTGTCCAACTTTTGATCCTCCAGGTGTTTGGGACTCACAACTCTCAGAAACCCTGGCTGGTGTGTCCAAATGGACAGGAATCCTGGGAGCTGAAGTCCAAAGCACACAGAGGACCAAAGGTTGGACACCATTGGGTTAGATGTTTAATTTATCAGGGATGTTTTAGCAGCAGATTTCTTGTGTTGGCATGTATGACTGTTGAAGTCTCCCCAATTTAGTCATCGATTGATTTGTGGATAGTTTCTAGATTTGGCCATTCGAGGAGCTAAACTAGTGCAACCTAAAATGCCTATTTGGATGGTTAGTAATATTGAAAATCATCAGGAGGTCAAAAGAAAACAAGCCAGACCCATTTTCACTTATATTCATGTAGACATGACAGTTTCTGTCCTGCACCAATCTTGAAGCCAAACTCAAAATGTATCAGATAATCCAGTTTCATTCAGAGATGATGTCAATGGAATGACATAAATTATATGCTATTGAAGAGTTTCTCAGTTGATAAGCTTTTAACATCCTAAACATTGAGTAGGCTTCTCCTACTTGCTCCTTATGAGTAAGAACAAAAGATGTTTAGAATATTACCTCATATTTGCTTTAAACTAATGTTATCACTATCGCAGCTAAAGGCTATCCTGTTAGAGCCAATAGCAATTGGGGTCTGCTCTGCCTTACTTTAGGGACACTCTCGCAATCCATGTTTGAAACCTGCTATCAAGCAGAGTTCTTATTATATATTTGCTTTGTGACATTTCATGTTTACATTTACACCTTTTTATACTGCATTTATTGTTCCTAAATATATATTTTCAGGTTTTAGCTGCCTAGAATTAAAGTTTTAACTTCAATGGCAAATTAGTCTGGTAACGTAAAATTGTGTATGTCAAGCCTTTACAACCATGGGCTGATTGCCTACCCCTTCACACCTGCTGTTTTACATCTAATTCACACAGTTACTGATTCTGTGCATTGTTTTGAATCTAGTGTAGCCTTAATGTATTCTACCGCCCTGGCTCCAGTACATTGCCAGTGGAGCAATAGCCTTTACTGTTTTTTTTCTGACCAGAGAAGCGAAGAGCAAAGAAGAGAGCAGAGGCTAATGAAGCTGGGAGAACTAGAAAATGCTGTGCAGAAAACCTTATGGCGTTGCATATACTGGGTGCAGCAGAGAAATATAATAGTGCAAGGAGTCAGAGAAGTATGAGGTGGTAGAGAAGATTGAGGGAGAGAGCGTAAACTATGAGGCATGTGGGAGCCTCCTTAAAAGGCCCATACTAGGTTAAGATATGAAGTATGCTTTTCCATGAGTAAACAATTGATTAATAAAATGTAAATGGCCTTTGAGTGATATGGGTTGTACTTCCTTAATATGTGCCTTAATTGTGTGTTTCAGTGCAGTGCTTACTGCATATTGGATGGCTAGATGGATCATAGAATTGTAGAGTAGGGCTTCCTGGGCCATCGAATCTGACTCCTAGCTCAGTGCAAGTTCTTGAGCCAAAATATCCCCAGCAAGTATCCAGCCTCCTTTTGAAAACATCCAGAGGAGACCCCATTGCTTCCCTAGGCAATTGCTTTCAGTGCCAAACTGCTTGTACTGCCAAGAACTTCCTTCTAATGTTCAATCAAAATCTGCTGTCCTGTAATTTCAAATCATTAGACCAGGCCCTACCCTCTTGCACAGCAGAGAACAGGCCTGTTTCTTCTTCCTTTCTGTGTCAGCCATTGAGGTATTTAAAGAGCATAATCATGTCTCCTCTCAGTCTTCTCTTTATCAAATTATATCTGGCTCCTTCAACTTTTCCTCGTATGTTTTGGTTTCCTTACCTTCAACCATCCTCATTGCCCTTCTCTGAACCTGCTTCAATTTTTCTATTATTTGTTTTCCTTTGCTTTCCTCTGAGAGAGTATAGGATTTTCTTGAGGCCACTGAGTATGTGTTTGAATCTGGTCTTCTAAGTCAAAGTCTAATGTGCAAATCAAATCTGCTCTCAAAGATAATGTTTTCATTTTGTAAAACCAGATGGGATTTATCACATGTGGTAAGTGTGCTTATGTATATTTTGTTATGTTCAAGTTATGGAAAGCTTCTGCCTCCCTGCTTTAATATATGTGTGATTTGATGTAACAATTTTAGGGTATACTTGCAATAGCAGCATATAGGGTCCATTTCATGTGAACAGGATTGCACCTGCTGTTCACTGAAGAATTTCTGTGGCCTTTTTCTGAAACTGACTGCACCTCTGCATTAGCTGCTAACCACAGTTCTATTTGTCTTCTCTAGTCTAGATGTAACAAGTGTAGTGTGTAGAGATTTAGTATCTATTTTTCGTGAAATATTTCACAGTCAGAAAGCTTTCATTTCTCAATGCTGCTACTCATCTGTTTTTATTTTTGCTGAAAGTGGGGAACCCTGAACTTTCCCCTTAATGCAGATTGCCTGCTTTTTTGTTTGTCTATGTTATGGTCACTCTTCCCCAAATCTCCTAGGAATGCTGAGCAAAACATATTGTTGCTTTGCTGAGATAAGCTTTGGTCAGGGAATTTATGGAGGATGCTCTACTTTGAGAGCTGCGGGAAGTTTTACTCTAGCAGAGAGAAAAAAAGCCAAATATTGCCTTATTAATGGTTGACCTAGCAAGTTGTTTGTTCCGTCTCTGCAGATGGAACACAAATTTGCTTACATCATTTTTTGTGTTTGTTAATGATGCTATTGGCACGCATGCAGTAGTTTGGAGCCATTTTGGTTGCAGCCCTAACAACTGAAGAGGAAGGGAATTTGTATTACATGAAGACTGTTCAATAGAAGGAGCAAAATGCTTTTTCAAAAAGATCTACATGTATACTTCAAATAGATGTAATGCAATGATTACATTGCTTTACATGTTGGCAATGCTTCTCTGTTGATATTTTGGGAAACCATATGTTGCCAGAACAATGTTTTGTTGTGTTGCTGTGTGTCAGATATTAAAATTGTCTTACAGTGCTGAGGACCATACTGTCTCTTTAATACAGCTGAGTATACACGAAACATCTCTTTGCTTTTAATCTTACAAATTGTTGTCTAGGCAAAGCCTTTATGGTTATTTATGGCTGCAGCAACTCTAATAATAGACAGTGCTTGCAGCTTGTGTTAAACAAATTGCAGAAAATGACCTCTATTAGTCTACCAAAAACAAGTTTAGTTCAGTTTAAGTAAGTAGTTTTCAACTTGTTTTATCACTGTTATCTTTCTGCGAGTTAACACTTCTGTTTTGGATGACATATTAAAATTGTAATTCCTTTAAAATTATGTGAGTGTAGTTCAGCAGTCCATATGGTATGTTTTTTATATAAATTAAACAGATCGGCTTGTAAAATACAGCCTTATATGATTGACTTGCCAATTGAAAACTATCTTGTTTTTCTCTGTCTTGTATCCTGATGTGACCTCTTGTCCATAGTAGAAATTATGCCTCAGGACAATCAGAAGTTGCGGCTCCCATTGTTTTTAACATGAATTATATTTCTTATAATATGCAAGTCAGACACATTGCCATAATCTATATATACAGGCTGATTTCCCTCTGAATTTTTTTTGAAATGTATTGTCAAATGCATGCTTACAGTATGATCCCTAGTGCCTTTTCCTTTTCTATATCCAACTTGGACACCTGGCATTTCTAACTCAGTGTAAGGTAAAAACCTTTCCTGTGAAATCTTGAGCATCACTTACCTTTTATGAAAAATTGGTGTAGTAACCTTCTAGTGACTACAATCCCTGGAGTCCTTTTTCTTGGGGATTGGGATGTGTTGAAGTTTTTGAGACTGTGGGCTATATTGTTTTATTATCCATATTTCTAAACAGATTTCTGTTAGAATTCAAATTGATTTCTTCTCCACAGCTTGAATCAACTCTATTGGTATGCCATCTGTTCCTGGTGATTTATTTCTCCCAAGCGCTTTGATAGCCTTTTCCACTTTGGTTTTAAAATTATGGGTTCATCTTTTAATAGTTCTTCCTTGTGGAGATCTGTCATCATTTCCTCTCTTTTATATAGTTCTTCAGTGTACTACTTCCTTTGATGTTTTCTATTTTACAATGAATCCCCCTGTAGTTCACAAACCATCTCTATTCATGATTTAAATGTCCCTTTAAATTTGTCAGGTCCTGTAAAAGAGGCATTTTCTTCTTCCTTTTTGTTATCTTCTATGTCTTTGAATTATTATATTAGTTCTATCTGTCTCCTTTCATAAGTCACTGAACAGTTGTATTCAGGATTCTGGCCTGTTTGTATCTCCTTTTACTTTTGCTTCTTATCTGTTCTTACCTACTTAAAGGAGGTTTGTCTTTCTTTTTTGGCATTTGGCCCTGACAATATTCCTAGTTTTACTCCAGAGTTCTTCTGGTTCCATTTCAGTTAGGTTTAGTAGTGCATATCTGTATTTTATATGGTCTTTCAGTTCTACAGAGATGTTCTTTAGATTCTTTGTTTGCACACAGATGAACGTAGTGTTCTTCTGTAACTTTATTTTTGATATTAGCAGTTTATGGTCTATGCAACGTTTTGCTCATAGTTTTGTTTTTGCAGATACAATGGGGGTTCAGGTTGTAGCCTCTTGCTTTCTTTACTGGCTATCTGATTACATCCACATCTACAGTCATCACTTGGCTTGCTTGAATATTTTGTTTGCAAAATTCAGTAAGTATCTCTCCTGCTTTATTTCTAGATCCAAACTCTTCCACTGTTCTTCCCTGTTTCCTACTTTTGTGTTCCAATTGCCTATGATTATATTTCTGTGAGTGATCAATTTTCTCATAGATTGCTGTTTAGAAATTTTAGATTTCTTCTTCATTTGGTTGAGTGCTTTTTGACCTGAGGACATCACCCCTTGTTCATTTTGGATTGTCTGAAGCATTACTGGTGTTGTTTCTGAGAGGTCCTTCATCAGTGCTGCCCACCATTACTCCCGCTTCCCAATAGCTGTCTGGCAAATTTAGTCTATCTTCTCAGCAAAAAGCTGCTTGTCTTCAGAGGCCCTACCACCACCAGCTCCATCAGCATTACACCCTCTTTCCTTAAAGACGGTCCTGCTAATTATAGAACAATATAGTTACATACCATAATCCTTAGAATTAATCTCTCTCTTTTTTTTAGAGTAAATGCCTTGTAATGTAAGGACTGTACATTTCCTCTCTGGCCCCACTGCTGAAAAAATACAAAACTTGGCAAAGATATTTCTGATCTTTATCTCTAGACTCAATCTGTTGTTAAACCTTCTGTAGATGGATATGTCAGATAGCTAGCTGCTTTTAATCGGATATATGAAACCAGCATCTATTCCTGCCTGTCCTGGCTTTTTTTTTTTTGCACCATTGACTAAGCAGATGCCAGCAGAAGGCCTTTAGAAGGACATGAATGTTCATGTGCCTGAGACACTGGTACTAAGGGCTACACTATCTTCAACTGTGGCGGTAACATATAACCATAGTGACATATACCTATTAATAGCCTTATTTAATGATTTGTCTTTTAAATAGACTTTAAAACTGTTAAGTTGAACAAGTCACTACATCTTGTAGTTTTGTTCATTGTTCAGTCACTTTCGACTCTTCGGGACCTCATGGACCAGCCCACTCCTTCAAGGTCAAGCCAGTCACTTGAAGGATAACATCCATCTATCTTATCCCTGGTCATCTTGTACATCTTGCAGTACTGAGTTAAATAGTGTATGCTGCTATGTGCAGAACTACTTCATTTTTATATACCAAATCTCCCAGCTTCACTAAATGGCCATGTTATTATTGGGAAGCACATATTCTTTGTACCATGCATAATTTTGTTAAATTCCATTATATCCCTAAAAGTCCTCAAACACTAGTTATCCTTATATGTTTTTGTCATAAGCAATTACTCCATTGTCATGTATTAAATGTAGTGACCAATACTATAATGTTGGTATTAGTATTTACATCGAATACTTTTGAAGGTTATGGATTAATGGAGGACGTCTAGTGAAGTAGCCTTTGAGAGTTTCAGTTACGTTAGGCAGAGAAGAATTTTGGAAGACAGTGAAGGAAGTCTATGAGAGTTTAACAGTGGTTACTTTAGGAAGGTTTTTGGAAGTTATAGGAAAATGAATTTGTTGGAAACTCATAGGAAAAGCAATCTTTCTCATCTATGTGACCTCATGGGGAAGTTGTACAATCTCATTCTACAACAACTTGAGACACTGAAGGAAAAAATAGATCACCCTTTTAAAGGGATATCCCTCATCGTGAAAAATCCTATTCTGTATGACACTCCAAAAGATGAACCCCTAGTACCTAATAATATAATAATAACTTTATTTTTATACCCTGCCAACCATCTCCTCTTGGGGACTCGGGGCGGCTTACAAGGGACAAGCCCAAAGACAATTAAAACAACAAAAAACACTTAAAATTTAAAACATCAGTAAAAGCAATAACAACATAATTATACACAATGTAAGAGCAATATGGCTAGAAGGAAAGTTACCTGAGATACAACTTCAATGGGTGCGCTACATTTTACAGGAGCCTACTGTTTTGAGGACTCTGGTCACTGGCTTCGGATGGCCTGGGGAGGGGAAGGCTAGAGGGACAAAAGGCAGAAGACAAGATAGGAATTGAGGTTCTGGAGGGTGGGGGAGGGCTTTCTTTTCATCAAAGGGGACAGGGGAGGCATGGACTGGGGAAGATAGCCTCAGAAACGCAGAGGCAACTAATAATGTAACATCTGAGTCTGTTTTTTTGATTTTTGGACACTTCATGCTGTGATCAACATCTGCGAACAAACAATTTGGCGGTGGAAGTTTCAGACTCTTTGTTGAACAGAGGCAAATGGACTTCGAGAAGAGCGGTCCAGACATCCCTGGCTCAAATCTTGCACAAAAGCCGGATGGAAGTCAAACTTAAGTCCATTCATAGAGACTACCAAGCTTCATAGAGACTACCAGTCACAAGACTGCTCCACATGTCTTCTTATTACACCTGAAGACAATATTAGCTGAGGAGCTGTTTGCACTTGGGTCCCAGTTAAAACATTGGGGCATTACCATTAGAAGGATTCTGGTGGATCCTTTGATCTGCCCCCTTATTGCTGGGCTGAAATTATTTATTTATTTCCAGCATTTTTACCCTGCTCTTCTCAACCCCCGAGGGGGGAACTCAGAGCGGCCTAACAAAAGGCACAATTTGATGCCAACACAGTAAAATACAATATAAAAAACCCCAAAACCTTCAACATTAAAATACATTAAAATACAATTAACATTAACACAAGATACACATTCATTTAAGTTAAAAACAGTGTTCCGTCCATAAAAAAGATCATTAAACCATATCCGCCAACTTGCCATTAAAATCTAGTCCAAAGTGCTGCCTTGTGCTAGTGTGCAAACGCCTGGTCCCACAGCCAGGATTTCACTTTTTTCCTGAATGCCAGGAGGGTTGGGGTTGATCGTATGTCGCTAGGAAGCACATTCCACAGACGGGGAGCCACCACCGAGAAGGCCCTCTCTCTCGTCCCCACCAACCGCATTTGCGAAGTTGGCGGGAGCGAGAGCAGGGCCTCCCTGGACGATCTTAAATTATGAGGTGGGACGTAGGGGCTGATGCATTCGGACAAGTAAGCTGGGCCAGAATTACACTCTCAAGACCCAACAATTACACTCTCAAGTCCCAACAAGCCCCAACAATAGCGCCACACAACAATAGCGCCACTCAACCTAGTTTTTCTTGCGGACGGTGGAGCGGTCAGAGTGGAAGAGCAAAACATTCTTCCATTGTCATGGTCTGACCATCAGCTGATCAGCTTAAGACTCACCATGACCTCTAACCTCTGCAGGGGTATAAAGATTATTATTATTATTATGTTTGCAGCTATCATGGCACCTTTTAATGTCTGATTCAATTCTCAGATAAGCTGATTAGTGCCATTCCTAATTTTTTTCTGGCTTGGTATGGTTGTTCCTCTTAGTCTAATTAGATATGTTTCCCACATGCCAATAATTGTAAAAAAATTAAGTATAGTCCTTGCTCTGAAGAACACACAATCAAAACACCTCTGGCAGATGGCCATCCAGGTCTCTGCTTGAAAACCTCCAGAGAAGGAGACTCCACCATACTCCAATGCAGCAATATACTGTATTCTACTGCTGAACAGCTCTTACTGTCACAATATTCTTCATAATAGCATGGGTAGGACGGATGGTGGATGCTTGCAATAGCAGACAGATTCTAGACTACTGTGTTAAAGTCCTCTATTTCTGATGGTGCCAACCGTATATGAACCGAGCAGTCCTGTGATTTGAAAGAAAGTACTGACAGATGTGGATTTCAAAAGGATCTTTAGTGGTACCAACTGAAATCTCCATTGAGTTAAAAGACGAGAGGAAGAGAGGAAATGTTCATGGATGGAGAAAGTGGTACAGAGCAATAGTGGCTGCCGGGGGAAAAATCTGGAATGGAGATAGCAGGCTAGTGCTAATTTAGGCCCCTTCTACACTGGCATATAATCCAGATTATCAAATCTCATAATCCGGTTTATCTGCTTTGAATTGAATTATATGAGTCTACACTGCCAAATAATCCAATTCAAATCAGATAATCTGGATTTTATGTGGCAGTGTAGAAAGAATCTCGGGTCCTAAATACAGAGAATTACCCTGTTGCCTGGCAAAGTTTTGAGACTTTGCTTGCAAAATAACATGGAGTTGAGTTCTTCAGGGAACGAGTCGTTGCATTGGGTTTTGGTCTTGTTAGGCAAAGCTGAATCCCACGTGTATTCATTGCTTCCTGACATCCCTGCCTCTTCCAGAGTCTGCAAATTAAATCAGATGATTGTTGACATCTGTTTCTTGAATCTGCTTGGAGCATATTCAAATTCTGCTTTTTTTTCCATGAGGAAAAGACCATAGGTTGCTTTAAAAACAACAGAACTCCCCAAATGCAGTGGGCAAATGCAGTTTTAGTTTTCTGAAGTTTCAAAGCAGATAATCTGGATTTTATGTGGCAGTGTAGAAGGAGAATCTCAGGTCCTAAATACAGAGAATCACCCTGTTGTCTGGCTGAAGAGCAGATACTGAGGTTTCCTTTGGCAGGTTTGTTAACGCTGGAATGCTTCTTATGCCAAGTGGTATTCTCTTCTGTTCTGCTTGGGGGGTGTGTGTGTGGAATTCTGTTTTCAGCACTTGAAGGTCTTTAAAAACTAGATGGCAATGGAGGCCACAGGCTTTGGGGTTTTTAGTTTGCTTAAAGCTTACAGCCTTGACTGTACAAATTGTCTATGTAGTGGTATATTTCGGCAACACGATCATTTTGGAGACCATAAAAGTCAAATGTCTGATTTTTTTTTGTCTTTTCCATGGTTTTATGTGACTGTGTAGGATCAGGCTTAGAAAAGATCTGTCACCTTTCATATTCCTGTTGTCCTTATTTCATGCAGTAGTTCAACAATACATTTCGTTATGAAATTGTCACTGAGAAAAAGAAGAACTGGGTTGAACATGAATTGGTCTTTCCTCTAATTCTTTACTGCTCTTTTTCCTCTGTGTAGAGAATTAAAAGAGCACAGAAATAAGTAAGATGTAAAACATTTCTGTTTGTTTGTTTTAATTGAAGGGACTTAAATTGACATTTCTTTGATTTTCTATTGAAACATCTCTTTTAATTTATCAACTGGTGCCACCTAGAGGTTTATTTCACAGTTGTGTTTAAAGCCATTTTTTTCAAGTATTGAAACACAAGATGTTTTAGAGAAGTTTCTTCTGTGTTTATCAAAAACATAGCAAGCTAATTTGCAAGGTAGACCTAGGAATAGAAAGACTCCTCCGAGGTTCCCTTTCTGAACGTACATATTCCTTATGCCATGAATTTTAAAGGTGAGTTTTTTAAAACACTATTTTTCTTGCTGCAATTATTGTTTTTAAGACTATCCTAGGCTGTTGTTGCGGTTAGAGTAAATGATTATACTGAAGCACTTTTTTAAAAGTAGTATTTCAATTTATATCTCATCCTAAAGGCTCAGAGGCATTTTAATGTCAGTAATAAAAAGAGACTTCCATTTTTATTCTCTTTTCTTCAAAAGATGAGTTGAATCCAGGGTTTGAAATAAAATGGTTTATGGCAAGTAGTCAGGCTGCAGTATATACATTTTCATGTTGTAAGGCATTGTGGATTCAATTTTTCTCCCTAGCTAGGAAGGAAAAAAAAACCCAGAGGCTTGGTTAATTTTCATTTGTTCCACAAGGAGGCAGCATTGTTTTGTCCCAATTTACATTGGCAGTAATTGGAAGTATTTCAAGGATTATTATTGTTGTTATTATTTCTTCTGCTGGTATACCCTTAATACTCATAAAATAATGGAAGAAATCCTAATTTCCTTTTATAGAAAAATCTGCTATTCTGTACTGTGTTATGCTATATATGAGAAAACAATATGGTGGATAGAATTTAGTACAGCAAAGGGAAAACAAATGATGTCAATATTCGCTTTCTATGTGTGTTTTGACATTTTAAAAAGTATGCAGTCATCCATTGAATTTTCACAGTTACTTTATTTGACAATTATTTTCTGCATTCAGAAAGAGATGAAAAAACCCCACAGAGGTTGGCTTTGGGAGAGTAGATCGGTTCTGACTTTGACAGAGAGAATCAGAGTGTGGACTTGACAGAGATAGGGTTTGGATTTTACAAAGAGGATAGTTATTTGGAAAGGTGGGCTGACTCTGTTCTGGGGAGCCATGGCGGAGTAGGTTGTTCAAGAGTCATAGCACTGCAATGCCAGCCTTGGGAAGGAGGTTTGACACCTATATTTGATGCCAAGAAGTGGGATATAATAATATACTTTATTTATATTCCTCTCTATCTCCCCAAGGGGACTCAGAGAGGATTACAGAATACATATATGGCAAACATTCAATACCGTTATATAATTAACAACAAAGACAGACAGTACATAGACAGAGGCAAGGCCTCCCTCTTTTTCATCTCTGGCATCTGGAGGCTGTGCTCAACTCAGCCATGGGAAGGTGTTATTGTTCCATTTTTCCACACCAAGGTGCCTGTTGTCCCTGGACACTTTCCTGATTGAATTCGAGCATGTTTTTCAGGGCGCCTTTCACCTCTCTGCCAAAGCGGTACCTATTTATCTACTCACATTACTGTTTCCGAACGGCTAGGTAATTAGAAGCTAGGACTGACGGTGGGAGGTCACCCCAACTCACAGTTTGAACTGCCAACCTTCTGGTCGACAAGATTTCTTGTAGCTGATGGCTTAACCTGCTGCTGACTGTGGCCCCTATTGTGAGAAAGAGGTGGAATATCTGTGCAGACCTGTTTGGTGACGAGGAAGTCAAAAGGAGATTTTGTGTAAACAGCTGGCAGAGGTTTCCTCCATAGTGGTGCATTGTGAAGGGCTCGAGGAAAAGTGCATTGTGAAGGGCCCAAGGAAAAGTGTTACAAAGGTTTAAAGCAAAATGAACCCTTGAGGTAGAAATCTGAGGTAGAGGATTACCAGAAGAAAAGAATGAAAATTCATAACTGACAAAAACCCCGGACCTCAACAAGGTGATTTCTGAGGTGAACATTTGAGGCACAGTAGGAAACCACCAAAGCAGTAAGGAAACATGCATAGTAAAGTGAAAAGAAGTGATCTGGATCACAATAAGATATTTCCTGAGGTAAAATTGTGAGCAAACATAAGAAAACACTGAGATATTATGACTCCCAAAAGGGTAAAGACCACTATAGGGTAAAGCCCTGTGCTTGATGTGGAAGGACTGAGTGAAGGGATCATGGAGAATTTAGACATCAACACAGCTGAACCCAGAGTTTGTGTGGAAAGATGGAAAATAAAAGAAAGGAGTGAATTGCTAAGATACAGAGCAGAGAAATAAGAGAAAAGCAACTGCAATATGAGAAAAAAACCTGGAACAACATATTTAATGGGAGGAAGAACTAGAACATTTGAGAATGAAGAAAGGACAAGAGTTAAGAAAAAAGAGAGCCAGAGGACTAATGAGGGGTTCTGTGTGGGACGTTTGGCCCAATTATAGCATTGGTGGGGTTCAGAATGCTCTTTGATTGTAGGTGAACTATAAATCCCAGCAACTACAACTCCCAAATGTCAAGTCTATTTTCGCCAAACTCCCCCAGTGTTCACATTTGGGTGTATTGAGTTTGGTCATTGTTTGAGTCCGCAGTGCTTTCTGGATGTAGGTGAACTACAACTTCAAAACTCAAGGTTAATGCCCACGAGACCCTTTCAGTATTTTCTGTTGGAGTTCTGTGTGCCAAGTTTGGTTCAATTCCATCATTGGTGGAGTTCAGAATGCTCTTTGTTGGTTAACTATAAATCCCAGCAACTACAACTCCCAAATGGCAAAATCACCCTCCCCCAACTCCACCAGTATTCAAATTTGGGCATATTGGGTAGTTGTGCTAAATTTGGTCCGGTGAATGAAAATACATCCTGCATATCAGATATTAACATTACGATTCATAACAGTAACAAAATTACAGTTATGAAGTAACAACTAAAATAATTTTATGGTTGAGGGCCACCACAACATGAACTGTATTAAGGGGTCGCGGCATTAGGAAGGTTGGGAAACATTGTGTTAAGAGATACTAAAGCTCAACTTTGTGTAATTAAACTTCATCTCATAAACTAGAATGATAGAATGGAAGGGCAACAAGTTATGCTCAGTGGCCTTGGTGGATCAGCTTTCTCCATGCCAGTGGCAAGATTGGCACGAATCCTGGGATCTAACTGTTTTTTCAGACATTCCTGTGCAATGTCTAATTGTAAATTATTTAGTCAAACATATAGTGCAATTCTGTGTAACTCCCCACAACCAGGCTCAACAAGAACAACTTTTGCAACCGAACACCCATTGCATTTGCAAAATTCTAAGAAAGAATTATGAAAATTATGCAAGTCCCTTTGGTGGACATTTGGGGATAACTTGAAAACTTGCATTAACCAAAGATGAACTAACAAGTTGGTAACTTTTACAGAAAATGTGATACATGACCACAAATAGGGATAAAACTAAAGCAGAACTCTATTCTGTGTGTGATTGAAGAACCTTTTAAACAAGCGGGCATACAGTAGATACTGTGGGCCCTTTACCCATAGCAACAAGAAGAGATTCTTGGTGAATTATGCTACTAGGTGCCTGGAAGCCATTGAGTTTTAATAAGCCTCCATTTCTGACTCTTTTTGAAAACTGTCTCTGGCTGTTCCTTTTAAGACTTATATATGGAATCAGGCCACCCTACCATAAAGAAGCCACATAACAACACAGTCGTAAATTTACATTTAAGACAGAAGTGTCAAACTTGTGGCTCTCCAAATGTTTGGGCCTCCAGTTCCCAGAAGCCCTAGCCAGCTTTTCCAGTGACCAGGAATTCTGAGAACTGAAGTCCAATACACCTGGAGGGCCACATGTTTGACACCACTGATTTAAGGGGTCACTCTGAGGCCCAGGAACCCAATTCAGAAAGTGCAGGATAAGTGACAGGATTCCAAGGGTTGGGACTGTGGGGCTGTTGCACCTCAGATCGCGGCAGTTCCCCCCTAAATCACACACACCAGGCAGGTGCTATAAATGTACTTTATTTAGAATAAGAATTAGTCCAAAAGTAGAAAGATGCAAGGTAATTCAATCCAAAGCAAAAGGCAGTTCAAATAGTTCCAAAACAGTGGTAGAAAAAGCCAACAGACCGCTCCTGCGGTCCGGACACGAACATGAAACCCAGGACCCAAGTCCTTCCAAGCGGAACGTAGCTTCAGGTCTGACTAGAAGGGCCTGAGCACAATCTAATAAAGGGAACTAACTCCTGTGTGCCCAGCGCACCCCCTTCCTCAAACTCCAATCTCTCTGGGAGGATCTGATGCTGGTCCTCCTGTCGAATTCCGGCTCGTTAGCATCCCCAGATGTCTCACTATCATGCTGGGAACCTCAATCCTCCCTATCCTCGGAATTCTCGCCTGACAAGGGAGTGCAAAAGTTCTCGTGGGACTCAAGGTCGCTGGGCCTCTCACTGTCGAATTCAGAACTAAATTCCATGGAGTCATCATTATCCTCATCTGCAGTCACATACCCATGTAACCATCCATCATCCCAGGCTAAGTCTTCCACTGCAGACCCGTATCCATCAGGCCACCCATCATCCCCGATCTGACCCTGATCAGCTGGGCCCCCCGGTGTCTGTCTATGGCCACTAGGCTGGAACACCACAGGGGCCAGCCTGGGAAAGGGAATCCATTGCAGTTATCCTTTGTTGATGGCATAGCTGTTCCAAGTTCTAGATTTGTGTAACTAATAAATCACTAACAGCATACCTTTATTTCAAGAAAGTAATTATGTTTTTTAAATAGCTCACAATTTCTGTGACTGAATGACAAGAGAATCTGCTTATCTAAAATGTGCTCTATCAGTAAACATGCACTTTAGACCTTCCTGTATCAAATTATTATTCCCGGGAGTGTTTTTTTTAAAAAAAATTCATGTAAATGTTAAAAAACTATAGTTTAATTACTCGTAATTAGGTTAGATTGTGAGAATTTTATAACTTGGAGTGACATAGCAGAATATACTGGTAGACTTCCATTGGTGTAGCTGTGGAGCTTAGCTGAATCCAGAGTGAGGTTGCCATTCTGAGGTGCCCAATACTTGTTCTGGATGTCTGGGTAACCCTTTGGAACTGAATTTTGGGTGACTCAGGCACCTTCCACACAGCTGTATAAAATCCATATGTAACTGGATTATATGGTAGTGTGGATTCAGATAATCCAGTTCAAAGCAGATATTGTGGATTATCTGCCTTGTTATTTTGGGTTATATGGCTGTGTGGAAGGGCCCTATGAAAACCATAATGGGGAGCAGAGTCTTCCCCACCTTATGTGTAGCCTTAGCCTATTGTAGCTATTGAAGTGGTAATAATGTAAACCTGTACACTAGACATATTTCTTGTCTTTCTGGATATATATGTTTGAGAACAATTTGATTTATAATTGGTAGAGTGCGCTTGAAGAGAAATAATAATCTGTTATACGCAATTACGGTCACCACCAGCTGGTTTTCCTTCTCTGGTCTCTTTCTTTTCTTTTGGTGGGAAGGTTCATCATTTGGAAATGGATGCATTCACACTAGCAAATACGATCAGCAGTTTCCTGATTGTGTAGTGGATTACACAACCTGTGTGTGATATTCTGCTTACATATTTTGGGAGGGCATGTTGATGTAGATTGCTTTTTAAACCTGCATGCCATTCACCTTCTCTCATAATATGTTCTAACACAGCATACCTCTTTTTTCATATGAGATCATAGTTTTTGATGCTAATAATGATTATACTGGGTATCTGGATGTGGATAATACAAATGCCAGAGTAGACATATTGTACCCAAGACAAATTGCAATACTTTACCCATGGAAGTACCTGTTCATTAGGCAAACTAAATTGGCTCCAAAATCTCTGTGTAAGCTTTTGAAAATCAAATGTCAAGACTTAGATTTTGAAAGCTTGCACAGGGAAATTTTTGTGCCTTTTTGGTTGAGCTAATTTGAGATATTGTCACAATATGGACTTGGAGGTTGCTGAGCACAGCCAGTCCCTGAGTTACAAACATAGTTAAGAACAGGGACAAAAACAGAAAGTGTGAGGAATTTATCCCAGGAAGGGAAATTCACGGGGAAAAGGTGTCTCCACTGAATCTTTATCACCAGTCCTTGTTTCCACAGCAATCCAGTTTTTTTCACAAGGACAGAAAGTGAGGTGAATAGGAGCACAGACAGCAAAACAAACACCACAGAAGCTTTATATTGTGTGTGTGTGCATGCGCGCATTTGACTGGAGCTACACTTTAAAAATTACCTTTTCTGACTTACATACAAATTCAACTTCAGAACAAACCTACAGAGCCTACTTTGTTTGTACTTTGGGGAATGCCTGCACACTGTACACCAGAAGCCAGTGTGGTATGGTTTGAGCTTCAGTTATGACTCTTGGAGACTGGGTTTGACTGCCCAGGATTACTGGCTTCCTTTGTCTAATGGTAGCAGCTGGAATACACGACATGCGAGTGTGGAGAAGAGCAAACCACAGACCACCTACTACAATGCAACCTGAGCCCTGCTACATGCACAATGGAGAACTTCTTGGCCAGAGGCAATCCAAGTGGCCAGCTACTCGTCAAATGACATTTAATAGAATACCAAGTCTGTAAACTTTGTGTTTGTTTTGTTTCTTTGTTTTTAATGCAATACAACTGTTTGGTTTGCTCCAGCTATAAATAAATAGCTGCTCCACTTGGGGACAGTTGCTGGGGATTTACAAGACTGCCAAAAACAGCCTCTATGACTAGGCAATTATATTTTAAAAGATACTGTATTGTAAATAGATATAGTCTTTTTAATCATATTTGCTTCAGGCCAAAGACATGGGGTAGGTTACTAAGAGAGTCATGCCAGTTAGGATATATGATACTGACACTTGACCTGTGCCCTCAGTCTGGCCACCACACATATTTTGAGAGATGTATAGGTATGTTAACCAGAAAAGCAGCACAGAGTGGACCATGGAAGAAGAAGGGGGTGGGGTGGGGACGACGACTTATTCTTGTCTAAAGAGTTTTGCATGACTTAAAATCTTGTGTTTGTTAGTACTCCAAGGGTCTGAACTTCAGTATCCTACATAATTTCATTCTACGAAGAGCAGAACCTATAGTATCTGTCATTTCATTTCCAGGTAAACATCTACCTTGCTATATTTAGAACTTTGACAGACTATATGTGTTCTGAAAATGCCATAGCAAAAGAAATAGCAGAAATAAAAATTGTGTTGTTGAGGCAAATACATTAAAATCAGAGTGTTTTCTAATTCCACTATGTCTGAAGTCTTGTTGTTTTTATGCCATTGGAGCTAAAACTTGTCTGTATTAGGCATCATTATGTGCCCACGCAGGCAATTCATCTGCATGCAACTTGTCACTATTTATATCCATCAGAATATTTCAGAACAAAAAAGAGAGTACATATCTCAGTGCTGAGCTTAGGAAGTTGACAGGAAAAGAAAAGGAACAGGGATACTTCAAACATTTTCAGTTTTAGCTGGAGGCTCTTTTCAAAGCAATGAAAACGTTTCATCAGTTAAAGTGTGTGTGTATGCTTGTACTGATTTGTTGATTTGTGCCAGAAGAATCAAAACACCACATTATGTAGCTTCATTGACACCAGCAAATGTATGCCCATGTTTATCACAAATAATAACACAGGCCTGTAAAACTGAAGGTCTTTTAAAAAAAATAAATGTATGCTGGTTTTATAAGAATGTGGTGCTATCTATCTAAAAATACTGCATCATATAAATTTTTTCACAACTTATTTTGATCTTTCCATATAGTAATATATGACTGGGGGGGAATAGTTATGAAACGAATAATTTGTGCAAGATTTTTTTTAAAAAATTAACTATTTAAAATACATTAAAACAGCTAAAATATTAAGATACAGTATTTTGTCAGTGAATCTAGCACTCTCACTATCTTGCCATTTCATATGCCAGGACTACTTTTGGAACAGTATTTTTTTTATTTAAAAAAAACATCTTTAGACAAACTCGGAATGATGGACAGTTTTGTTCTTCAGTATATTTTCAGCATTAATGATTAATTTTAAAAACAAACAAACATTGATAGGGTCTGCTTAAAAGCAAAACAAAAAAGAGTTGCTGTGCTTGATGGTTTCTATTACCTGAAAGCACACTTGCTTCTTCCTCCTACTTGTGTCAAAGAATCTATGTGGGCTGCAACGCCACATAGAAAACAGGCTGCAGATACAAAAGGGAAAGGTTCTGCTTTTTGTTTTGTTTTGTGTTTTTTTTTTGCTTGTTATAAAAAAATTGGAAAATTAAGAAGACAACCCTTTGCATCACACAAATACAGTGTACATGTTCATATCCTATTATATCTAAATAAATGTGAGTAATCACAATATATTGTGTTTTGGCTCCGTGAGAACCCCAAACCAATACAAACGGAGTTCTTGGAAATCTATACCAAGTTAGTCCTTTGTAAGAGAAGGTCAGTTTCAGCCCCTTCATAACTTCAGTGCAGGTATCTGACAGTGTAGATTCCAAATTGGTTTCCTACAAAACATAACCAAGTTAATCACTGATTCACATTGCCACATACCCAAGCATTGACCAGGCCCTACAAAAATTTACTATGGCAAGAAGTTTTTGATGATATGATGGCACCAGTGCTAAATGTATTAAAGGACACTACATCACATTTACACTAATTAACAATTCTTTATTTTTTTAAAAAATAGGTTATACGCTGAATTGGTCAAAATGAAGAATTAGGCCTACCTGACCTAGACATAGTACCAAAGTAGATGTGGGACAAGAGAGCAACTTCCTGCAGATACTCAGGGGAAGAAGGATGATTTGAATCAGAATTATGATGCTGGAGAAAAAGAATTGCTTCTTTCCTCCTGTTCTTTTTCCTAGTTTAGTTTCCCTGCACCACTAAAACTGTGGAGGGCAGAAATGACTTGTACAGTTATATATGTGGGATGTTGTTCCTCCTCCCCATATTTATGCCCTAGTGAAATAACAGCTCTATGAGGGTATTATAAGGGTGCCTATATCCTCATTACTATGGTCACCATTTAAATCTCTCACCTTCTGCCTATGACTGCTTTCAAGTAAAGAAAGAGCTTGTGGATCTCCTGAGTTGTGTCCACTTTATCAGTATTGACCATCTTAGCTACATCAGTATTCAAGCACCTTTCTGAATACTTTGTGCCACTCATTTCTAAGTCTCTTACATTTTTAACATTGCTTCTATTTGCATGTACTGCTGTTCTTTCATAATATAATGTGCCCTTGAAGTGGTTCAGAGAGACACAGCATTGCTCATAATCAGACAGACACAGCAGTCCTCATAATCTCCATCAAGGACACTCAAAAAGATGCCCTACTTTGACATCTTGAAGTAACAGAGTAAATGTGCTGGGGAAGGAGGAGTAATCTTGGTCTACCCTTTCTGATGTTACTTTCCTTGTGTGGAAGGTCTTAGCCTGAAGTTCAAAGTCTTGTATGCTCACTTTCAGATTCTGAATGCTGGAAAATCACGGTTTAGGTCCATGACTTTTGCCTCAAACAGATGCTCTCCACAGGAGTACAATGATGATGAAGGGGGGAATAGGTTACACTTAAATTGAGTATCCCCCCGATGTAGTTATTTCAGTGAACAAAATCAGGAAGCCATATGGACAACTGTTGCTTTCTCTTTGAATACTGGGGATATTTGCAGATGCTGCTGTCTTCACAGCAACGACTAGTGTTCCACTAATACACCACTGCTTAACAAAGACAATGTGTTTTGTAACAGCAGACAGCCTTGTCCCTGGACATACAATAAAAGGAAGGCCACTCCCCCAGTGGTGGCATTTTCCCATAGCCTGCTTCATATTCTGCCAGTACCAATTTCAGTGTGATTTAGAAAGAGCGGTGTTCTCAGATTAGTAAATTTAAGGCACAGCAATCCAAATGAGTCTTGAGTGGACAGATCTTTCCTTACTTCAATAGGCATTGTAGCACCCATGGGCTCGTTCGTGCCACTGGGGGGGGGGGGGGGGGAGGCGCCGGGGGTCCCGGTGCCATTGGGACCCGCACAGGCTGGAGGGGACTCGGAGGACGAGTTGGAAGGCCCAGAGCAAGATTGGTCCGCAGCGCCTTTGCTCCATTCACCTGTAGAGAGTTTAGCCTGGGATCCTGAGTGGGAGAGTTCTCTCGGGGAAGAAGCAGGCCAGGTGGACATGGGAGGCAGCGAAACAGATAGTTATGAATTCCCAAATGGCCGCGGTTCCCAGGAGCTGGCCGAGCAGCAGATGGAGGCTAGCGGCTGGGAATCTCCGGGGGAGGCTGTTTCTCAAGAAGATAGCGATACTGAAATGGTAGAGCGGGGCCGTTCTCATAACAGGCGTAGGGACATAGAGGAGGGCAGGAGGAGCTGGCATCTGTCCCTAGACCGTCGCCGTTCGGAAAGTAGAGACTGGAGACGCCGGGCCCTAGATCGTCGGGGTTCCAGGCCGAGGGATTAAGAACGGCCCCGTGGGAACTGATCCTCAGTTCTCCGGCCACATCTGATCTGAAGGGTGTGAAGCGGAGTGAATCCTGGAGCCTGGTTTGGCTCGCCTTGGACCAAGACCTTGCCTTGTATCTAAGTCGCATTAGTGCGGATTCCTTGTTTTGTTCCGGATTGAATCCGGGAGCCTTGCCAAGCTTTGGACCCTTTGCTTTTGAATCTACCTTGCCAAGTCTTGACCAATTGCTTTTGGAACTACCTTTTGGAACTTTGCTAATCTTACTGAACTGCAGCTTGGTGCTGATTGCTTTATCCTATGAACTTTCTAATTGAATTGCATTTTTGGATTTGTTATACTTAATAAACATAGTTAGCCTTTGCTACGTCTCCGTGTGTGTGTTAAAGGGGCAGCTCTAAGTCGGTGATTGTGACAGTTGGCCGGAGAACTCCTCGAACCCCTTTTTCGCACCACGGGACGTACCAGGAACCGCCGGCAGCGCGTCCAGGCTCCCATCGTCCCCACTGTCGCCATGGCCAACCTGACGGATCAGCAGGTGGTGGCGTTGCAGCAAGAGGTGGCGGAGTTGCGAACCCGAGCGGGCCGGCACCCGGACGGTGAATACCCGGCACGGTTCAACGGACATCCGGCGGCGGTGGAAGTTTTTATTGCCCAGGTTCGGATGTACCTGGAGCTGCGGCCCAACGAGTTTGCCACCCCTCGAGCCCAGGTGGGGTTCGTGTTCAACTGCATGGAGGGGATGGCAGCGACTTGGGCCACTTCCCTCCTCAATGCAGTGTCTCCTCATGTGGCTACTTTGGACACTTTCCTGGGCGCGATCCGGGCGACCTGGGGACCCCCGTCAACGAGGACTTGGCGGAACGGGACTTGGCACGGCTGACCATGAAGGACATAACATTGGCCCAGTATATTTCCCGGTTCAGTGTTGGCCAGCCAGACCAAGTGGGAAGTGGCGGCCTTACGCTACACGTATCTAGCGGGACTCTCGTTCGAGCTCCAACAGCAGATGTTACAGTTGCCCAGGCCGGCCGACCTGGAGGAGGCCATCGCCTTGAGTCTGCGGGCGGAGGCGGCCACACAACACAAGAGAAGGTGGGGGGGCGGCCCGACAGAAAAACCGCCGAGCAAGCGGGAGGCCGGGACCGGCCAATTTGTGCCCGCCAGATCCCTGCGCCCACTCCTTTTGTGGACGATTCTGAACCGATGCAACTGGGCACGGTGCGACCTAAAGTGGATGCCGCCCGAAAAGGCTCGGCGCCAAAGACTCAACCTTTGTTGGTACTGTGGGGGCTCAGGCCATTTTTCTCGTGATTGCCCCCAGAAACCGCGTGGGAAGACCCCTCGGGCCTCTGCAGCAGTGGCTAGCCCCCTGGAGCCTGAGGAAGCTCTTCAGGCGGCGGGGGAAGGGTCCGGCCGAGTGTAAGAGGGTTCGCTCGCTCGGCCGCCGTCGCCCACCGTCCTCCGGAACCCAAGACTGGACAACTGTTCCTTGTTATGGTCACCCTCTGGTCTCCCGAGAAGGGACCGCTGATGGTCCATGCCATGATCGACTCGGGGCTACCAACAACTTCATTGACACTGACTATGCCCGGTCTGCTGGATTGCAATTTCTGGACCTTCAAGAGCCCAAGGGCGTGCAGACTATTGATGGGAGGCCCTTGAAAGCTGGGGCTGTGACCCAGTATACTGCTCCCACTAGGATGTGGACTAGTTCTCACAAAGAAGAGATTTCCTTTCTCCTGACCAAGCTGTCGGACTTTCCTATTGTGTTGGGGGTCGTGTGGCTGACGCTCCATGATCCCCAGATCTCCTGGGCCAAGAGACAGCTTGTTTTTGCTTCTGACCACTGCCAGAGCCACTGCATGATGGCCCGGGCGTGTGCGGCGCAAGAGGTGACTACGGTGGCTACGCTGCCTAGGAAGTATGCTGGATTCTGGGACGTTTTCAGCGAGAAGGAGGCGGAACGGCTGCCGCCGCACCGTGCCTTATGACTGTGCCATCGATTTGGAACCCGGAGCTCCGATCCCGAGGGAGGCTCTACCCTCTCTCGGACCGAGCAGCAGGCCCTTCGCGATTTCCTGGAAATCGGGAACTGCGGAAGGGGTTCATTCGCCGCCCCCCTGCAGTCCCCGGTGGGGGCGCCCATCCTGTTTGTCAAGAAGAAATCAGGGGAACTGTGCGGTTGTGTAATGACTATCGAGAGCTCAACAAGATCACGATTCGCAACCGCTACCCCCTGCCCTTGATCCCCGAGTTGCTGGTGACGGACCGGGGCACCCAATTCACTTCCCAGTTCTGGAAGGCTGTCCAGAAGCTGCTGGGGATTGATGTGCGGATGTCCACGGCTCACCACCCGCAGACCGATGGGCAAACCGAAAGGGTTAATGCCACTTTGGAGCAGTACCTGCGCTGCTATGTCAACTATCAGCAAACCAACTGGGCGTCCTTGTTGTCTTTGGCGGAGTTTGCCAATCAAAGAGAATCCATCAAGGAGACTCCTTTCTTTGCTAACTATGGACACCACCCTCGGTTCTACCCTCCGGTTGACCCGTCTGGGGATGTTTCGGAGGCTAAGGATTGGCTCCGGGAGCTCACTGCGCTTCAAGACTTGCTACGTACTCAATTGGACCAGGCGAAGGCTGATTACAAGCGGATGGCTGATCGGCGGCGCCAGGAGGGTCCTGAGATCCTGGTGGGGATAAGGTTTGGCTGTCCTCCAAGAATCTGCCACGCAGCGCCCCAGCCGCAAGTTGGATGCGCGGTTTTTGGGACCTTACAAAGTTTTGGAGAAGGTGGGTCCGGTTTCCTTCAAACTACAACTCCCACCGGACATGAAACTCCACCCGGTGTTTCATCGCTCCTTGCTCCGCCCGGCGAAGGGGGTGCGGCCTGACGTGACGCAGCCGCCTCCTCCCCCCGTGATGCGGGAGGGCGGAGAGGAGGTCGAGGTGCAGGACATCTTGGATGCCCGCCTCCGTTACAGGAAGTTGGAGTACTTCATTGACTGGAAAGGTTTTGGCCCGGAAGAACGTGCTTGGGTCAAGGCTCGAGATGTGCACGCGCCGGACTTGGTGGCTCGTTTCCACCGCAAGTACCCTGACAAGCCCAAGCCCCGGGGGCGGCCCAGGGGGGGCCCTGAGGGGGGGGATAGTGTAGCACCCATGGGCCCGTTCGTGCCACTGGGGGGTGAGGCGCCGGGGGTCCCGGTGCCATTGGGACCCGCACAGGCTGGAGGGGACTCGGAGGACGAGTTGGAAGGCCCAGAGCAAGATTGGTCCGCAGCGCCTTTGCTCCATTCACCTGTAGAGAGTTTAGCCTGGGATCCTGAGTGGGAGAGTTCTCTCGGGGAAGAAGCAGGCCAGGTGGACATGGGAGGCAGCGAAACAGATAGTTATGAATTCCCAAACGGCCGAGGTTCCCAGGAGCTGGCCGAGCAGCAGATGGAGGCTAGCGGCTGGGAATCTCCGGGGGAGGCTGTTTCTCAAGAAGATAGCGATACTGAAATGGTAGAGCGGGGCCGTTCTCATAACAGGCGTAGGGACATAGAGGAGGGCAGGAGGAGCTGGCATCTGTCCCTAGACCGTCGCCGTTCGGAAAGTAGAGACTGGAGATGCCGGGCCCTAGATCGTCGAGGGGCCCGGCAAGGATTAAGAACGGCCCCGTGGGAACTGATCCTCAGTTCTCCGGCCACATCTGATCTGAAGGGTGTGAAGCGGAGTGAATCCTGGAGCCTGGTTTGGCTCGCCTTGGACCAAGACCTTGCCTTGTATCTAAGTCGCAATAGTGCGGATTCCTTGTTTTGTTCCGGATTGAATCCGGGAGCCTTGCCAAGCTTTGGACCCTTTGCTTTTGAATCTACCTTGCCAAGTCTTGACCAATTGCTTTTGGAACTACCTTTTGGAACTTTGCTAATCTTACTGAACTGCAGCTTGGTGCTGATTGCTTTATCCTATGAACTTTCTAATTGAATTGCATTTTTGGATTTGTTATACTTAATAAACATAGTTAGCCTTTGCTACGTCTCCGTGTGTGTGTTAAAGGGGCAGCTCTAAGTCGGTGATTGTGACAGGCATGCATTTGAACAACATGAACTATTCAATGTAAAAGGTAATTCAAGTTTTTGAAAATCACAAAAGCCACAATTGAGGCTTCAGTAAATCTTCTACTGTGCTGAAATTATCTTTCTTGAATTTGAAAATGATGCAGCTCCATCTAGTCACGGTTTTGAGAAAGACCTTTGTGAGCTTAAAACAGATGTGGGTGTGCTGAAATGTTGTACTATGACCAGTTGTATCAGGGTTTAGGGATAGGATGCCAGTAACCATTTGAGAGCAGATTTTCTTTTCAGGATGGTGGTATGTGAGTGACAGACTTCTGGAAGGTGCCCATCCCTGCTTTAGCAGTAGGAAGAAATACAGTAACAGAGAAAAAAATGTTTATATTGGTAAACATGATCATCAAGATGGGGAGATTGTTTTATGTTAGCAGATTACACAAAAATCCTGGCTAAATTTAAATATTTTCCCATTTAATCATGAGTGGAAGGGAGTTTGCTTGGAATCGAGAGTTTTTGGAAGCTTTCACTGATTGTCCATATAAGATGAATGGAGAGCAGTGGCATCTCCAAAGCAGGTCTGCTAGGATATTGAAGAACTTTCTTTTCATGCCATCCATTAAGTAATTGGCCTTTGGAAAGCATGGCAATAGCCTCTGCTGGTTTAAAAAGCTTCATCTTGGATTACCATGGAGAAAATGGTTGTTTGCTAGCTGACACAATAGTGAAATGGAAGGTTTGGTGGTGAAGCTGCACCCTGTGTTTTCTGCTCAAGGACCAAATAGCAGGGAGGGAGGCCACACAAACCGTTGCCATTATGCCTCCCTCTATGAGCTTCTTGGAAACATCTGTGTAGCTCCTGCTGAAAGCGCAGTGCTTAATTAGAGGACACCAGTTTGTTCGTGCAGAGATCTTCATGTGTTGTTAGAGACACACTTGAATCTCATTGCTTTTAAAAGGTATTCTGTAAGCATATAATGTCAGGTATCAAATCAATATTATTTTGAAACATTCAAAAACTGGTTGGTGCAGTGCATTGGAAGATAACAGTTATGGCCCAGATACAGTTATAGTCTACTTCATGTGGGCCTATTAAATCAATTACCAAACAGTGAGTCGAGTGAATATACTCTAGGTCAGTGGTTCTCAATCTGTGGGTCCCCAGGTGGTTTGGTCTACAAACTCCCAGAAATCCCAGTCAGTTTACCAGCTGTTGGAATTTCTGGGAGTTGAAGGCCAAAACATCTGGGACCCTTAGGTTGAGAACCACTGCTCTAGATTGAAATTGTAGTTGAATGTAGCCTTTGATTTGAGAAACTCTTCATAATGTTACTACACAATTGTTGCATTCTGTTTGACTGAAATTGTAGCTGTCAGTATTGGTTTTGTTTGCAAAAGGGAGTACTTACTTGCAAATAAAAGCTGATCACTAGTAGATGAGATTAGTGCCTCCTAAGCTATATCACACACAGGCCCGTAGCCAGGATTTTGATTGAGGGGGTGTCTGAGTGAGAGAGGGTCTACCCTAGCAAACTTTTTGTATCATTATCCCAATACCCCATGCATCTGGGATATATTGAGCATGGTGATCAGATCATATGAATAAACGTAACAGTTTAAATAATGTACCAGTAAGGCCTTCTCACAGACCACCCTGAGAATTTTTTTTGGGGGGGGGGGCTACATGTCTGATTCACACAGAAATCTGTAGGCATTTGAATTCATTTTAACTACCGTGTTTCCCCGATAGTAAGACACCCCCGATTGTAAGACGTATCGGGGGTGTCAGAGGGGTCGGCTAATATAAGCCGTACCCCGAAAGTAAGCCGTACCCCCGGCCGCCACGTCACTCGGTCCCGCCTCCTCCTCCGCCGCCGCCCTCCCTGCGGCCTCCTCTTCAGGGAACAGAAGAGAGGCGGCAGAGGAGAGCCCTCTGCCGCCTCTCTTCCGTTCCCCGAAGAGGGGGGCTGCAGGAAACCGCGCGATCGCTCTCCCTGCAGCCCCCTCTTCGGGGAACGGAAGAGAGGTGGCAGAGGGCTCTTCAGCCGCCTCTCTTCCGTTCCCCGAAGAGGGGGCTGCAAGGAGAACGATCGCGCGGTTTCCCTGCAGCCTCCTCTTCGGGGAACGGAAGAGAGGCGGCAGAGGGCTCGTCAGCCGCCCCTCTTCCGTTCCCGAAGAGGGGCTGCAAGGAGAACGATCGCGCAGTTTCCTGCAGCCTCCTCTTCGGGAACGGAAGAGAGGTGGCAGAGGGCTCCTCAGCCGCCCCTCTTCCGTTCCCCGAAGAGAGGGCGATTGCGCGGTTTCCCTGCAGCCTCCTCTTCGGGGAACGGAAGAGAGGCGGCAGAGGGCTCTCCTCAGCCGCCTCTCTTCCGATCCGAGAAGAGGCGGCCGCAGGGAGGGCGGCGGCGGAGGAGGAGGCGGGACCGAGTGACACGGTGACCGGTGGTACGGCTTACCGTCGCCCAATGTAAACCGTACCCCGAAAGTAAGGCGTAGTGGGACTTTTCGGGGGGAAAAGAAAGTAAGACGCTGTCTTACTTTCGGGGAAACACGGTAGCAGACGGAGATTGCTTTGCTGCTGAAACTGTATCTACTCAGTAGGTGCTGTGATTGGTAGTAAAGTAACAGATATGTATCTTTTCCTTCAGAATATTTATTAAACCAGAATATACAGGGATCAGTCATTGTATTGTGATGTTTTTGCACTGATTCATTGCTGCTTGAAGAACCATTACTGTGCAGTGACCTGAAGTCACATGTCTTTGCATTATGAAATGTTACTGGGTGGAGAGTGAGGGCAAAATAGAAGGAGATGTGGAATGCTTGCTGATCTTGTAATTTAGTAATCTCCAAATGAGAGAGTGTTAGCTGACATTGCATCTTTACAGATCATGGCAATATTTTAATGGACAATTAACTGCTTAGGCAAAAGTAATTATAAAAACTTCAGGTCAACAGAAAACTGGAAAAAAAAACCAACACAGTTCTTATATCATTTTGAACAAGCTGATAATAGATTCCCAGAATATGGGAAAGTGTGTCGGAAATTACATTGTAAGCTTCACACTTTTCTACTGAAGTTCATAGCCAAAGCTATTGAAACAGCATTAAGGTGATGGCGGTTGTTAATTGTCAAAAGCATAAGATGCTTGTGAGGGTCTCCATCCAGTATTATAATTAATCTTGTCTTTATGGTTGTCCTTGTGCTAATTAGAACTTTGTGTCAGTTCTATTTTTCCATCTTTTGCAGCAAAAAAGATTCAGCTTTAACAGCTATAATGTGAAATAGGTAATCCAGCCATCCATTTCCATACCTGAAATTAAGCAATTAGCAACATTCAGAGTATTTTAGAGCTGAGGAGAAAAAAAAATGACCCATCACATAGAGAAGAGCAAATACATAATTCAGAAAGAAAATGGATGTAACTGCAAAGAGGTGATCAGGAAGAGTGTAATCTCTCTTGAAGCTTTATGTAACAGGACAGCATGTGATCCCAGGCTCTGTGGTGTCATCACTTGCCCTTGTTTCTGTTGGCCATAAGCAGCCCAGCATTATACACAGCAGACTTGGAATAGAAGCATCTGCTTGATCTCTTCCTTCCTCTTTAAAGCATTGCCTTATTCTCGGAGGGCAATCTGCATTGCTGCTGCTAGGGCTAAACATAGTCTTGGTAGGGACTGGATCTTTCTTTTGATAACTCGTAACTAGTTTACTATATTGAGATTTAATGTAACCAGTTCTCCAGGGGCAGTCATTCCACGGAATAGTCATGAAAGTGGTTGTGGATTTGGAGGAGCATCTTAAGAGGTAATTGTAAAATAATGTGTTAAATTTTGGATTCTTTGATTTTTTTAAAAAAGTTTTATAAAAAGAAGTTTTATCTTTTATTTTTCTATTTTTTTACTTTAGAAATTAAAATAGAAAGATGACTGTCTTATCTTCACTAAGTTATTCTGGATCACGTATAGCTATAGGATTCAGTTTTAAAGCAGTTCCTTAGAAATAGGTAAGTTGATCAGGGTGATGCTGCCTACACAGTAGACATAAGCATCAGTAACTTTTCAGTGTCGTTGCGAGAATTTAAACCTAAGGAAATTTAATCCTCTCTAGGCCTTCAACATAGTTGGCTAATGTCCTAGTCTTCTAGCACTTCCACTCATAAAAATCAAGGTGAGCTATCACCCCACATAAATCTGTTGAATGAGTCCTTCTCTCTCAACCCATTCTGTGTTCCTGCTCTTCTCTGACCCAAAGAAAGAAAGTGCACATTCAGTCAATTAGTTCTGCTCTGTGTATTTTTGCACTTTTTTGTGGCTAATCCTTCACTTCATGTTAGAAGCTCAGGTGAGTCCCAACAGAGATTAGTTATCTTGAAGCTACCGGAAAGATAGTTGCAGGAAAGAAGCTAACAGGCTTTCCATCATAGTTTTCCTGCAGTTGTTATGGAAAGAACAGTTCAGGGAACAGTTTGGTAAAACCTTGAAGCTGTGGTGTCTGCTTCCCTGCTTGATGCCTTTTTGTCAGGCTGTATATACAGTTCTGGCTTTATACTCCTTTCAGGGCTCCTGGCAAAGGTAAAGGAAAGTCAGGAAGTACCGCCTGATAGGTGGAGTCATCCAGTTTCAGCTTACCATTTTGCTGTGTGTGCCATGGCTTGGATCTTTCATGGAGACGATTACTGCTTATTGCTCCAGCTGATCAGGCAAGTTGAAAACAATAGGTCGGCTTTGATATAGGGTTTTCTCAGGGTTTCGAATTCCCTGTGGCTGGCAGGCTTCTTCCCTGTTGCCTTTCTGCGAGCAGGTGAAGAACTTTTTATTCATATGGGTGTTTGCAACTGATCACATTTGCTGCAGAAGGGGTTCTGGGTTATCTTTTATTGGTGTGACTTTAAGCTGTTCTTTAATTTGAAAAAAATATTGATATTTTTATGTTTTTTGTATTGTTTTATTCATGTGATTTGAATCTCTTTCTTAAATTAAGTTTGGGACATAAATAGAATTTGGGAGCAGAATCGGAGCTTAGCAACAAAGATTACGTTTTTACAGGGTACATTCAATGCTTTCAGATCAGGAAACACTCATGGCTGCTACTTGTTGGTGCATCTAGTGCCAGCTGTGCACTTCAGTGCTGTACATGGAGAATGATAGAATTTAAAGGACCTGAAAGATTGAGGAAGATGATTCTTTGTCTAAAAGGTGATTATATTGATAAAAGTCGATCAGGAGTGATTTTGAGACTTTTCGGAGAAGAGCTTGGTATTACTATAAGAGGAAAGCTGTACCTAGAGATGGGAATGAGCTGCGCAGGTGTTATAGTAGCAAGGCAAGGGGCAGATTACTGATGCAAGATGACAGCTTGAAGCAAAAGTAGCAATATTTAGGAACCAAGAGCAGATGGATATCTTGGTTGTCATGCATTAATTTTAGTTTTTAATGTACTGAAACCTGTTCAGGATTCAGCATAACTATTTGGTCACATTCAAATAAAGCATTAGATAAAGACACAAAATATATTAATAATAACAATAATCAAATTGTATCTTTATCTTTGACATGTTGTTCCATATGCAGTAGGGGTACTGTCATTTTGATTTGGTCAAAGCTTCCTTCAGGAAAGCCCTCCTTCCTAATATCTAAGAACCTCATCTTGACATTCAGTACTCTAAGTAGTAGTAACTTTTTTGAGTCAGAAGGCATGTAATTTGATCCCCTTCCCTGTAGCACATTTAGGCCAGGCAGAAGTGCACTCCAGTATGTTGAGCTATAACTCCCATCACCCCCATCGTATCCATAGGTCTGGGGAAACTGTCCCAAATTGCATTGCCTGGGAAGAGTGAGTGAGTGAGAAGGGAGAAAATTTAGATTCCTCTCTGTTCTTCACTCTATCTTCAAAACAGCTCTCTCTCTTTCTCTTAATATGCTTTCTCTCTCATTTCGGTTCTCATTTTGTGTGGTAATTTAAATGACTAAGTATAATCTGGGAAAGTGTTGCTTTTTAAATACTGCACTGCATATGAAGATGGTAGAGCATTTTTTTCACTTTTGCTTGTTATATAATGGGTTCTTACAGCCCACAGGAGCATGAACATGTTTAATAATTCATAGAATTTCGCTTACAGGCAGTTTTGCAAAGCTGCATAACATAACACCAATGCATAAAAATGTAAGCTGGTTTTGGCTGGGTATGAGTGAGTCCTGAATATTTGTTCAAGGCTTCCGGGTAGCATTAATGGTTTATTTATTTACTGCATTTGTATACCGCCCTTCTCAGCCCTCAGGTTTCTCTGCCCAAAAAATCTGATAGTCAGGAAATTCTTCATAGAATTTCTCCTTTCCAAATAATAAGTTCACAGTTTGGAGATGATTATAGATGAGGATTTTTCACCAGCAAGCTAGTGTTCCAGCCAAGGTTCAACAGAGAACGGACTATCTATTATCCAATGACCCAGCTGCACTCTTTTGTGTTGTGTTTTTGGAGAATACAGGTAGTCCTCAAGTTACAAACAAGATAGGTCCTGTAGGTTTGTCCTTAAGTTGAATTTGTATGTAAGTCAGAACAGATACATTTTACTCTAGCCATATCTATATCAAGCTTTAGACAGCATAGAAAAGTTAACATCCCTCTAGTGTTTGTTTTGCTGTCTGTGCCGCTGTTCAGAGGATTTCACCTCACTTTCTGTTCCCATGATAATTGGATGTTAAAACAATGGGGATTGTTGTGGAAACAAGGATTGGTGAGCAAGCTTCAGTGGAGACATCTTTTTCCCATGATACCTTTTCAGGAGTGAGTTTCCCTTTCTAGGAGTAGATTTCTCTCACTTCCTGTTGTCGTATGTAAGTTGGATGTTTGTAACTTGGAGACTGCCTATATTTGGGAAGTTAAGTTAGTCTCTGATGCCAGATCATTTATGGAGAATAGCTCTTGGTTTTTTAGTAACTGCTCCAGTGTCCATTGGACCATTTCCAGTGTGTCATGCTACATACAGGGAGCAACCCCCCCCCGCTATGTTGCCTGTCCACTTCTGAGCTCTATTCAAAGTGCTGGTTTTGACCTACAAAGCGCTATACAGTTCTGGTCCAGCTTACTTATCCGAGCGCACCTGCCCCTACGTCCCACCCCGCAACTTAAGATCATCTGGGGAGGCCCTGCTCTCGCTCCCGCCAGCATTTCAAATGCGGCTGGCGGGGATGGGGACAGGGCCTTCTCGGCTGTGGCTCCCTGCCTGTGGAACGCGCTCCCAAGCAAAATACACTCAGCCCCATCCCTCCTGGCGTTCAGAAGGAAGCTGAAGTCTTGTCTTTGGGACAAGGCCTTTGCACAATAGCTTAAACAACACCTGACTGGAATGGATTAATAATGGCAACAGATTTGAGGATATGGCTTTGTTCTTACCAATTCGGAATTGTGGATGGAGTATTGTTCTTATTCAATTAGCTGTTGATTATTGTTTTAATCTTACTGTTATTGTATAATTTTGTATTTACGGTTTTACATTGTATTGATTGTGGCATTGGATTGCCTTTGTTAGCTGCTCTGAGTCCCCCCTCGGGGGTTAAGAAGGGCGGGGTAAAAACACTGTAAATAAAAAATAAAATAAAAATTTACTGCTTGGAACACAGTATACCTAAAGGGTATATTCACCTGAATTTCCTGAAAAAATCTGTTGATCATTAGCTACACTTTCCATTGTAAGTAAAAGAAGAGCACTGCTGAGAAAGGGTTCCTTTGTGATGTGGAGCACTACCTTTGAATGCCTTCCCTCAAGTGGGAAATCAGGCCCCTCCTCTCTCCCCCATGTGTGTTTACACTTGTAGTTTATTAGGTTGTTGTTTTCTGAGTGCTTCTGTCTTGTGGTTTTCTTTTGTTCCTTTACGTTTAAAAATGTTGCTGTACAAGCCAGTTTCACCTTACGTACTCCTTTTTAGAGTAGGGTCAGATCACTTGTGGCAAGCCACCAAATGCCGATGCTGAATAATACTCTTATGGTTGGCAGCAAGGGGGGGGGGTGGCTTTTTGGGACTCTTTCTTGTTTTCTTGTTCTTCCTTTTATTATTGTCAGCAAAGAAAGGTGAGCCGTTTCATGCTATCACCTGCATATTATGGGCATGAAAAGCATGCCCAGAGATGGACTACTTATGTTTATTAATGGTTTACCAATTAACCCCACCACCCGGCTAAATGATCATTTGTTCTTGTTCTTGTACCAGCAGTTGGTATGCAAGTTATCTTTTACCATCAGGGAATGAAAATGAGATACCATTGATCTGATACTGTGCCAATTTATGTACATGCAGAGAAGGCTGCGAACATGCTGCATTTTAAGAATTTTAAGTGTTTTCCACACTTGCTTTCCATGTGGCAAAGGATTGTATGCTATTATTATAGTTTGAGAATGCCATGCCTTATCCTGTGAAAGCACTACCACATGCCTAGGTCTGAGCTGCATGACTGCAGACACAATTTATTTAATCCATAAAAAAACCCAAAAAACTTTCCTTTCACATAAGCTTGGAAATACATCAGTCTTTTAAATGTAAATGAACTCTGAAGCTCTATAGAATCCACTTTTCTAAATCCAGAGTTCTTAAGTTGTACTTTATGATTTTTGTGTGTTTTGTTTCCTGGTTCTATTTTCAACAGTAGGGAAACATTTCTGTACGTTATATATTATGAAACTTAAAGGATTTTTAAAAACTATTTCAGTTTACGGAGAAAACAGGAAAGTACTGTGGGTTAGAGCTATTTGATCACAAAAGCCAAGAAACCTGTGTGTGTCTGTGTATGTGCATTGTACGTTAAGTGAGGAATGGTTAACAAAATAAAAACTTTAGAAAATAACATTTGAAGGGAGAATTTCCATTTTATAAGTTAGAATATATATACTGTGAACAGATCTAGGCAAGGCACATTTTGCTACTTCTCTGCATGCATGGGTACATACAGGTTACGCTATGACAACAGACTCTGCTTTGGCTGTTTGGAAATTGCATCTGATTCTGAATGCTGCTCTCAAGCTGTCAGTGAACTTGCTAATTCTTCTTCATTGGTTCTTGGAATGTTTCTGGATCCATTTTATTTTCAACCAGGACATCCCTGCCTGTTGCGTTGAAGCTTCGTGTTTAATTTCAATAGTATTTTTTTATCAATTAAATAATAACAACTGCAATAGTACTACTACTAGTAGTAGTAATGGTCTAAAATAGCTGTGATCTGGTGGATGAATAGAGCACTGGTTGTTTCCAAAGCTATGAGCTTTGCACCAGGGATGCCCCCATGTGCCCCCGATCCCATGCAATGCCCCTCTCCCAGTGTCCAGCATTTAAACCTCTGTACCAAATAAACCAGGCATGGGCAAACTTTTGCCCTCCAGGTGTTTTGGGCTTCAACTCCCACAATTCCCAACAGCCGGTAGCATATTGTAAACTGAGGATGTAGGAGGAAAGTGGGAGGAGAAGAGTGACACCGGGATATTTTCAAAGTTACTGAAAAAGTGGGGCAGTATAGGGTTCATTCCACTAGGACTGTCCCTGCTAAATTAAGGCCAGATGGAGGCTATGGGACTGTAACTCTACAAATCTCAGCCGGTCTGGTATATTCTGGAACTTGTAGCCTTTTCAGGCTCTGACAAGTGATAATGAAATGTCTGTGATTAGCTTGTTGCAATATATGAGCTTTAAAAAACACTTAAAGTACCCTTTAAAGGCATTCTTCTAAATAAATTGTATTTATATGATAATTATTTATTTTAATCTAATAATTATTTAAGAAAAAATAGTACCGAAACTTTGTTCCAACTAGAAAACATCTATTGACAATGTGAGCTTTATCTGTTTGTTGAGTCATCATTCAATAGTTGGCTCAAACTAGGAACTAGTTAGATACAGACCTTCCTGCCCTAAGGTAAATGATAAAAAGATTTCTGTGGTAGTTTTACTAACTGAGGGTTCTAATGGACTGCACCGGGAATGGGCAATAATTGTGGGAGGAGCCAGAGGGCTGCGTTCGCTACAGAGGGACACTTGCCTCCAAAGCTCTCGGAAGCCAGGGAAACATTTTCAAAAATCAGGAATTTCTTTCCCCATAAATATCATTCAAATGCTTTTTTTCTCTTTGCAATTATGCTAGCAATTCTAAGTGAATATTTTAAAAGGCAGGAACATCTCTTAATCTAATGTTTGCACTGAATAATTGCCATATGTAAGCTGCCTTCAGCCCCCCCCCCCCCAGGGGAGGGGGGGGGTTTGAGAAAGGTGGAGCATATATAGGGTAAATAAATAAGCCAACATGGCTAGAGCTATTTATACCCCACCTTTCTCTACCTCAAGGGGGTAGAGGAGTGGTGACACAGTCATATATGGAAAGCTGCCATTTGTCCCATTTAGTCAGGACTAAATTTTGCCTGATTTTAAAATTTCCTTTCACCCTTCCCCAACCTCAGAGCCACAAGTTCCCAATATCTGCATGGCAAAAAATCAGAAGTGATGGGGGTTGTCACTCTATAACATCTGGGGACCCAAACTGGGCAAAAAATTAAAGAACACTGACCACTACACACACAACACACACATATTATGCTCAGTGTATTGTCGAAGGCTTTCATGGCCAGAATCACTGGGTTGTTGTGGGTTTTTCGGGCTGTATGGCCATGTTCTAGAAGCATTCTCTCCTGACATTTTGCCTGCATCTGTGGCAGGCATTTGATTACAACTCAATTATGGCCAGTGTTCTTGAAGAGAGGGAGGGAGGGAGAGAGTTGGCCTTCTATATTTATTTATTTATTAGATTGGGGACCCGGCGGTGCCTGGGTAATTTGAGAAAGGCATTGTGGGCCAAGGTTGGTCTTTTATCTGTTATTTATGTGGCTCACAGTGCTCTCAGGAAGTGAGTGAAGGTACTGCAAGTCCCATCATCCGTGGTATGCCCTTCTCCAAATTACAGTAGGATGCAGAGTGAGCCATGGGTGCTCTGTGTGCCAAGTTTGTAGAGCAGGGGGTGGGCAATTACTGGCCCTCCAGGTGTTTTGGACTTCAACTCCCAGAAATCCTAACAGCTGGTAAACTGGCTAGGATTTCTGGAGTTGAAGTCCAAAACACCTGGAGGGCCGGTAATTGCCCACCCCTGAGCTGGCCGATCTGAAGTCATAGTGGGAGCCATTCCTGACAGCCTGGGGGCCTATCGGAATGTTGGAGGTGGCTGGCCAATCAAGAGTCCGTTTGCAGATTCTCCCTCAGTGGCAACCAACCCCCTCTCTGCCTCCTTGGAGTGGTGGAATGTTGTTGGTTGGCCAATCAGAGGCGTTATGCAAATAATCCCACAGTGGCAACCAATCGAAACGCTGCCACATATTCCTATGTACCTCCCGTCCTTTGCAAACACTGACTTTTATTATATAAGATAGATCAGGCCTGGGCAAACTTGGGCCCTCCAGGTGTTTTGTACTACAACTCCCACAATGCCTAACAGCCGGCAGGCTGTTAGGCATTGTGGGAGTTGTAGTACAAAACACCTGGAGGGCCCAAGTTTGCCCAGGCCTGTGGTAGATAGAAAATAGATATATGCATATTAGCATAGTGCAATATCCGTATTATATATTACTATATTGTATTAATATATTCATATTGATATAATTAATCACTATATTGATATAGTGGTCATTGTTATTTAGTTATAGAGCAGGCCTGGGCAAACTCCAGGTGTTTTGGACTCCAACTCCCACAATTCCTAACAGCCTGCCGGCTGTTAGGAATTGTGGGAGTTGGAGTCCAAAACACCTGAGGGCCCAAGTTTGCCCAGGCCTGTGGTAGATAGAAGATAGATATATGCATATTAGCATAGTGCAATATCCGTATTATATATTACTGTATTGTATTAATATATTCATATTGATATAATTAATCACTATATTGATATAGTGGTCATTATTTAGTTATAGAGCAGGCCTGGGCAAACTTGGGCCCTCCAGGTGTTTTGGACTCCAACTCCACAATGCCTAACAGCCTGCCGGCTGTTAGGAATTGTGGGAGTTGGAGTCCAAAACACCTAGAGGGCCAAAGTTTGCCCAGGCCAGTTATAGAGAGTTGCCCCTCTGTATCCATGGATCCAAGGCGCTTTGGAGGCAACCGTGAGGCAGATGCGGCCCTGAATAGAAACATAGGAGTTTGACAGCCCAGATGGAAAACAGAGGCTGAAGGGGGAGGAGAGGCTGGGCCTTTGAGGTGTCCTGGGCCTGAACTTGTGGAGGCAGGAGGAGGCGGCCCATGGGGCTTGTGGGGAGATGGGCCTGGGGTGGAGCCTGCAGCAGGAAGCGGGAGAAAGATCCCTCTCCCTTTCTCTTTCTCTCTGGAGAAGGGTTCAGTGCTCACACCAGGAAAGAGATCGTTTTGCCTTTGGGAAGTGTTGTTTCCGGGTGGGTTCGGCTTCCTGGGAAATGTAGTCCGGGGCATCAGCTGCCCTTGCTCTTTTGCACCACGAGGGGGCCTCCCTCCTTCTCTCTTTCCTTCGGCTCTGCTGCGCTCCTGGAGCAAAACATGCCTGTGGGAAAGAAAAGAAGGAAAACAGGAAGGAGGCAGGCTCTCGGGACCCTCTTCCTCCTCCTCCGTTGCTGCCTCACGCGCGGCTCCCACGCAGGAGGAGGGGGGGGGAAGCGTGCTGGCTGCGGCCCAAGCTGGCTCCGGTGGTGACGCAAGCGCGCGGGAAGGGGAGGGAGGGAGAGAGGGGCGTGGCCGGGCGCGCGGGCAGCCAATGGGCGCCGCGGGTCCGTGCATGCCATTATGCAAGGAGGGCTTGCTGGGGCTCGGCAGAGCGAGCGGGCGAGCTCGCCTTGGCGCAGCGGCAGCAGCAGCAGCACTCGCAGCACTGCCTCTCCTCCCTTGCCTGTGCCGGAGTGCCCCAATGCGGGGCGTAGGAGGCGGGTGGCAATGGATCTAGGCGTCTACCAGCTCAGGCACTTCTCCATCTCCTTCTTGTCGTCTCTGCTGGGCACCGACAGCTCTGCCCTGAGGCTCGACAGTAGGTAAAAGAGAGGGAGAGAGGGGGTGGGGGGATCGGGGGCCGGGCAGGGGTCCCTCCCTCCCTCCTTCCTCTCCTCCCTCTGCAGGTGCCCGTGTTGCTGCGGTTCCCCGCATTATGTAACTCTGCTGCCATCTTCCTGCTGGGTTGGGGAGAGGAGGGGAGGGATTGGGAGGAAGGGGAGGGGGCTGCGCGATGCCTCTGCCTCCCCTCCCTCCCCTTCCCCATCTCCTCCCCCTCCTCCTCCTCTCGGGCCCGCCCGGATGATGCTAACCGGCTCTTCCTTTCTCTTTCTCTCCTCCTCCTTCCCCGTGTGTGCCTTTGCTGCAGCTCCTCCGGCGCCAGCGTCGTCGCCATAGACAACAAGATCGAGCAAGCCATGGTAGGTGGGCGCGGGCGCCTCTCCTCTCCCCACCCCCCCTCCTGCCAATCCCCAGGGAGGGAGGGAGGGGGCCATTCCCCTCCTGGGCTCACCCCACTTCCCTTGCTATTGTTTCTGTCGAGGGTCAGCTTGGATCCCATCCTTGCCCCCCACTCCCCCCCCCCCTTGATCACCCCCTTCCTCTTTTGTTGCTGTTCTCACCGGATCCGCATCTTCTCCCCTACCTCCCCCCCCCCCAATCGCTGTTGCTAGGCAAACTCTGAACTATAACTCCCGGCTATAAATAGCCCGCCCCGCGGATTGGCTAGGGAGCGGAGTCGGGGGCGGGGTTTTAGAACGGCGCTGACGTCACCGCGGGCCCCGGTGGGAGGGGAATGCGGCAGGCGGCCTTGCCCTTTAAGAGCGAACCAGCCGCAGCCGGTGCTCCGGGGAGGGGAGAGGGAGGGGCCTGGTTGGGAGAGGGGGGCTCGCGCCTGCTGCAGGCAAGAGGGTGGATGGGTGGATGGGTGGAGGAGGAGATGCCCGCCCTGGAGGCTGCTCTTCATCACAGCCCCCTCCCTCAGCCATATTTTGCAGGCACAGAAAGAGAGAGAGAGAGACAGGCGACTCGAGGTTGTTTACATATGGCAGTCAATGCCCACATGATAAAATACAATTAAAAACAATTAATGCAATAACTATATAAAAACAGTAAACAATTTAGCAATTAAACCATAAAATACAATTCTCAGCGTCTCAGCGTTAAAATCATTTTCCGTCGCATCGTCATATTCCATAAATCACAATTAAACCGTTATACTGCATCTGCAACTTAAAATAAAGTGAAGGAAAGGAAGGAATGGCCCTTGAAGGCTGGAGGGAGGGAGGACTGTGGAGGGAAAGCGCCTCAGAGAGTGGCAGCGGCGGCAAAACCCCACAAAACATAAAAAATACCACGATATAGATTTTAAATTAATATTTTTTGAAATCTGCGAAACAGCGAGTCTGCAATAAGCAAACGGCGAAGTAGTGAGGAAACACTGTATTGTTATTAATATTTCTCCAGTTCCAAAGAAAGACAAAGCAAGGAGACAGCAGCACAGGGAAGGCCTTGGCTGTTTCTCTCTGGCTCCAGAGAAGAGTGACAGACACAGAGCCAGAACTGTATTTTCCTAATTTACTGATAAGGTTGTATTCAACACTTCACCCCCAGCCTGGCCCTGTAGTATGCTTTTTGCACAAGCCTATGCCCTGCCCCCTCAAATCTGATTATGCCCACCATATTCCTGGTTGCTGGTTGTTGAGGTTGCAAGATGCTATAATAACAATTATTATTATATTATTATTATTATTATTGTAGGACGCTAAAATGCATCCTGATTTCAATACTGCCACCACCAAGAAATGCATCTGATACTCTGAGTCTAAGGTGCACCCCATTTTGGCGATATCTGTGTAGAAAAAAGTGTGTCTTAGATTGGAAGAAATATAATGATCCTAACTTTATTTTTATACCCCGCCACCATCTCCGCAAAGGGACTCGGGGCGGCTTACATGGGGACCAAGCCCAACGTAAAGCAAAATTTGCCAGCTAAAACACACTTAAAAACATAACGGCATATAATATAACATAAACAATCTAATTTAAAATAGTAGATAACGGCACAATATCAAAGCACCGTAAAAGGGTATCAAATGAACCTCAACAACCAGCAACCAGGAATATGGTGGGCATAATCAGATTTGAGAGGGCAGGGCATAGGCTTGTGCAAAAAGCAAACTATAGGGCCGGGCTGGGGGTGAAGTGTTGAATACAACCTTATCAGGAAAATATAATTCTGGCTCTGTGTCTGTCACTCTTCTGTTGAGCCAGAGAGAAACAGCCAAGGCCTTCCTTGTGCTTCTGTCTCCTCGCTTTGTCTTACTTTGGAACTGGAGAAGTAATAGTAATAGTAATAATAATAATAATAATAAAAATAACTATTATATCCTGCCACCATCTCTCTGAATGAACTCAAGGGTGACTTACAGGTGGCACAAAGTGCCTAAAAACAAACATAAAATGACGCAGAATATAAAATATAATAAAATAAAACACATATGCAGATAAAAACATCCACACAGACTCAATAAAACTGAAATCAGTTGGCAAGCAGTTAAGGTTGGATCTACACTGGCATAAAATACAGCTTGAACCACATTATATGGTTCGCAAAGAGCAGTGGTTCCCAACCTTTAGTCCTCCAGGTGTTTTGGACTTCAGCTCCCACAGTTCCTAACAGCTTGTAAAGTGTCTGGGAATTCTGGGAGTTCAAGTCCAAAACAACTGGAGGACCAAAGGTTGGGAACCACTGGTGTAGACCCATATATTGCAGTTCAGCCATCCTGAACTTCATTATTGTGTCTACACTCATTACTGGCCAGCCCCAGTTCGGAGCCCCTTCTCATAGTGGGGAGCCCCATGCCTTTGACAGACTCTGGCTAGATCCTGGCCTTTCTACCTGGTTAACCCACTTGTCTAAGGCTCCTTCCACACAACCATATAACCCAGAATATCAAGGCTGAAAATCCTACAATATCTGCTTTGAACTGAGTTATCTGAGTCCACATTGCCATATATCCCAGTTCAAAGGAGATAATCTGGGATTTTATTAAAATGTGTGGAAGGGGCTGAGGGAGCATCTACACTGCAGAATTTATTATGATGTTAATGCAGTTTGGCGCTGCTTGAACCGCCCTAGCTTAATGCTAAGGGATCCTGAGGGTAGCAAGGTCTCAGCCTTCTCTGCCAAAGAGCGCTGCTGCTTTACCAAACTATAGCTCCCACGATTCCATAGCCTAGTCATGGCAGTTGACATGTTGCCAGACTGCATTAATTCTGCAGTGTATGTGCATCCTAGGTTGGTTTGGCAACAGCTGGTTCCATGCCTCACATGCCTGTCTTCTTTAAAGCACACAGTGCTTTAAAGTACTAGTTACAAATAGTTTATAGAATGAGTAAGGATCCCTGGACAACGTCCTTGCAGATGGCCAATTCTCTCACACCAGAATTGACTTGCAGTTTCTCAAGTAGCTCCTGAAAAAAACCCAAAACGAGTAACACAAATTCTGTGTGTATGTTTTGATTATTTAGCGGAAGAGCTAATGAAGGTGAAAAAATTAAGTAGAGGTGTGTTCATGTATTCTGGTGAACAATCCTGATGTTATGATGTGTGGTGGAGGCTTTTTTAAAAAAGGCTGGGTGGCCATCTATCAGGGGTGCTTAGATTGTGCTTTTCCTGCCTGGCAGGGGGTTGGCCCATGCAGTCGCTGCCAACTCTATGGTTCTGGTTATTACTTAGGCACTATTATTCAGACAATAATAAAAGTAGAGTGGAAACCATGAGACCCTCCAGGTGTTGTTGGACTACATATCTCAGCAGCCTTAGGCAGCATAATCAATGGTGAGAAATGCCAGGGATCTCAGTTTAGCTGCATCCAGATGACTGCGTGATTTCTCTCTCCTGAGCTAAAGAATAGGAAGCTGAAAGCCATATAGAAGTAAGTGATCCTTGCTAGGAGCCAAGAAGAAATCACAAGGGCCATCAGTTTGGATTTGTCTGTTTCTGCCATTTCGGCTCTGGAACCCCTGGTGGCACAGTGGGTTAAACCCTTGTGTCAGCAGGACTGCTGACCAATAGGTCAGCGGTTCGAATCTGGGGAGAGTAGGTTAAGTTCTCTCTGTCAGCTGCAGCTACCCATGCGGGGGCATGAGAAAAACCCTCCCACAATGATGAAACCATCAAAATATTCAGGTGTCCTCTGGGCAACGTCCTTGCAGACGTCCAATTCTCTCACAGCAGAATCAACTTGCAATTTCTCAAGTCGCTCCTGACACTAAATAAAGAAATAAATCCGGCTCTGGGTTCTTCTGTTCCTTTCAGATGTCCTGATGTATTTTTCTTTTCCTTCCCTCCTCCTCCACTACCTGCAGGATCTTGTAAAGAGCCATTTAATGTATGCTGTAAGAGAGGAAGTGGAGGTTCTCAAGGAGCAGATCAAAGAGTTAATTGAGAAGAACAACCAACTAGAGCAGGAGAACAGCCTTCTGAAGACGCTGGCCAGTCCCGAGCAGATGGCCCAGTTCCAGGCACAGCTGCAGACGAGTCCGCCGCCTCCCTCTTCGCAGCCGCAAGGGACAACGGCCCCTCAGCCACAGCCGCCCCCGTCCCAGCCAGCACCACAGGGCTCGGGACCTTCCGCGTAGGGCCCTCTGGCACCGAGGCAAGAGGAGCCCTGGACTCTGCAGAGAGGCAGGACTTGCCCAGGAACCCGGTCGCCCACGCCACACTGCATGCTGCCACCCGGCCGCGAAGACTTTTACACGCCCTGCATCCACAATGGCCCCCAAGCCGTTTCATTTCCCAGTATTCTGCTACTTCTTGGGAATGGGGGAGTCACGATTTCTGTTTGATATTCCTTAAGTTGCGGGGCGGGAGTTATCTCACGGGTCTAAATGCTCTGGGGACTTGAGCAGCTTGGGCAGGTGGCTGGCTGCGAAGACGCATGGACTGGTGTGCCTGAAGCTTCCCCTTCCCAAGGTCTTCCTTCCATAGAGTGCCATGACGAATGCAAGTGCTGTTAAGCATGGATATATGTAGAAATTGGCTGGGGCAGTGGGGATGAAGACCCCTTTCCTCCAGCAATCCACCAAGAAGCCAAAGTGAAGAGACTTGAGGGGAAAGGGACCTTGGGCAAAGATGGCGGGACCCATTGGCCTTCAAGACCTGCTGCAATCTTACAGTGCACTTGTAGCTTTTTGTTGCCAAGGACAGGTGCAAAAATGTGTTTCTAGGAAGAGAGCAGGTAGGTGACATATTGCTGTGACATAGGATCATAACAATGAAGGTTTATTTGCTTATTGTATATTTATGTACTTAGTGTAATTACTTTGTAAAATAGGAACTGTAACTACTCATTAAGTTGTACAGAGTGAATTTAAAGGACGAACTGAACTCAAGTTTGGATAGGTTTTTTTATTTTATTTTTGATGCTACATAAGTAAGATTTGCACCTACACAGCTCTTCAGAAATTGGCTGATTGAGGCTGTTTATGTAAGCTCTAAATATTGCCTTGGAGCTGAATACCTTGAAGTCAGATGCTGTTCACTTGTCATTCAGTTTCATGCAGCTGTGATCAATCCATGAGAGCGAAGTTGACAAAACAACTTCTCACTTTCTCTCTTTTGCATATGACCTGTATAGTAGTATGCATATGTTCCTGTGCATGTTCTTGGGAGGCGGGGAGGAAAACTGTAAAATGTCAGCCTATTTAACTATTGCACTTCTCAACTTCCAATAAAGCATAAAACCTTGATTTAGAAGTTGCAGTTTGAAGAGCGTTATTCCTTTCCATATCTGCCTCCCATCAAAATTTAACATGATAAAGACTTTGCAAAGGGTGGCAGTGGTGTTTTTCAACAACGAGTGGTTTAAGTAGTTGCCTTTTATAAGCCAAATGTTTGAATTAAAGGAATGCAGACCACATTAAAAAAAGTGTTTCAGTGGAAGCAAGGGTGTTGTGAATAATGTTTCCTATTTATTTATGACATCTATATCACACCCTTCTCACCCCAAAGGGGATTCAGAGTGGTTTATAAGTTATATGTACATACAATATATTATATTGGAGCCCCCGGTGGCACAGTGGGTTAAACCCTTGTGCTAGCAGGACTGAAGACCGGAGGTTCGAATCCGGGAAGATCACGGATGAGCTCCCTCTGTCAGCTCCAGTTCACCATGTGGGGACATGAGAGAAGCCTCCCACAAAGATGGTAAAACATCAAAACAGCCAGGCGTCCCCTGGTCAACATTTTTGCAGACGGCCAATTATCTCACACCAGAAGCGACTTGCAATTTTTCAAGTCACTCCTGACACGAATATGAATAGAGAGAGAGAGGATAGCACAAATTTAGTATTATATGTTACTATATTGTATTATGCCACTACTGCAATATTATTAGTAATATTACATGTAATTTATAATATATAATTATTATATTTTTACATTGTAGTATTATTAGTATATTATGATCAATATTATATCTACATACAATACATTATATTATATTTTTGGACACACAGAATTTTCTGAGGAAACTAGCTGCCCTCTGCTGTTTCCTATAATGCAGGAGCCTGGGCTGGGTGGTGAATGATCAACAGGCTATTTGGTGGGTCTGAAGTGGCTGCTGCACCTGTTCCTTGGCAATAAACTAATTTGTGCTTCCTCATGTGACAGAAGGCATGTTTGCGCCTGAAGCCCTTGTGCATGGAAAAGGATGCCGTCTGCTGCAGCCTCATTCATATGGGTTGGATTAGATGAATGTTAACTGACACTGCAATTTCAACTGGGCTTTGAAGTATCCAAAGTGCATATTATTCCTTGGAAGCCTCACATTAGGAATGCGAGGTAGCTTATTATTGTCTCCATATTACAGAATAGGAGATGAGGCTAAGTGGAGTGGTTTGCCAAAGACCACCTAAGGAGTATGTTGCAGTCAAATGGGAGGCTTTCACTGATCTACTGCTAGGAACAAGTTCTCAAATACGTAACTGAGCTGCATCGAAGGTTTTTATTTATCTCATCAGTAGCGCCCTCTTATTTGCCCTGCTAGCCTTCTGTGGAACAGGCTGCAACAAACCATTAACATACAGAAATAGCGATGGGCATTTCTCAGTCCCAGGAGGAAAAATATCAAATAGATGTAATAATTGCCATTTCCTAGGAGAAGAAATCCAGAAAAGGATGCTAAGAAGCAATGGAGCTGAACTGACTCAAATTGCATTGCTAATTAAAGAACAGTCAGAATTTCATATATTTTTGATACTCATGGGTGAAAATGTTACGGGTACCAATGTCCAAAGAAAATGGAGGGCAACAGAGAACTGAGTGTAAATGTTCTCCAGTCCTGAAATAAAATCTGTGACAGATGGCATACCGTCTTCAGAGAAGGATATTTATGTTGGCACTGAGAGCTCAGTAGCGCAAGCATTAATAGTATTACCATATGCAAATGGGAAATAATTATTGCGAACCATAGCAGAAAATGGAAAGGAAATTAGTCTTTTGGAAAGGACTGTCCAGTCCAGCAGTTAGTTATAGGATTGGCAAGAGAAACAAACTGGCTGCAGTAGCATCCACAATCTCTTCCAAGGCTGCTTTTAAAAAACTCATTGGGAGAGTAGCTGAGTTTCTCCATTGGGAGAGCAGCCACTGCTGCCAGTTAGAAAACATCCAAATGCCAAGTGTTCTGTTTACAATATCCCATCACATAGAAACCTTGAAGTTGGCAAGCAGGGTTCAGTGGTCTGTCTGTCTTTCCTCTGTCTTGTTCGTGCCCCACAACAAGAAAACTCCATTTAGATATCATCACTAATGAACACTCCTTGGAGGACGTGTATGATTATTTTCTAAAACACTTTAAAAAGGAAGCAGCTGTCCCTGCACAAATATGTGTGTTCATTTTTGTTCTGAATCTACACCTAATTACGTTTAATCTTGACTCATCGCCCCCAAATTCAGTCATTCTCTTTAGCAGTTACATCTTAAACCATGTGATCAAATTATATATTTAGATTTAATGTTTGTGATCTAACAAAGCAGTTTGCTCTTGAAAAGAAAAAAAACATTTTAAGGAGTAAATTTTAGACATCTATATATCACTCTTAAAATCAATTATACCTCCCTATGTCTACATTGTTAGGGAGCTGCAGTGGTGCAACGAGTTAAACCGCTGAGCTGCAGAACTTGCTGACTAGAAGGTCGGCGGTTCGAATCCACAAAACGGGAGGAGCTCCCATTGTTAGCCCCAGCTTTTGCCAACCTAGCAGTTAAAAAACATGCAAATGTGAGTAGATCAGTAGGTACTGCTTCTGTGGGAAGGTAATGGTGTTACATGCAGTCATACTGACCACATAACCTTGGAGGCATCTACGGACAACACCAGCTCGTTGGCTTAGAAATGGAGATGAGCACCACCCCCCAGAGTTGGACACAACTAAATTTAATGTCAAGGGGAAACTTTTACCTATGCCTACAGTTATAGAATTCCCACTTCCTTAAAGGAAAAACACTCTCAAGAAGATACAGGGATCAAATAAACTTCTGAGTGATTTCTGACATAGGGCAACCTTAAAGCAGATCTGTTCTGGGATTATCTTTGCAAGCCTTGTTTAAAGGTTTTTCTTCTTCTTTGCCTTCCTTTGAGGCTGAGAGAGTATAAGTTACTCAGGGATTTTTCATTATTGAGCAGGGATTCAAACTCTAATTCCAGCATCATAGTCTAATGGTCAAATCACTACGCCACAATGGCTCTACAAATAGTACTACTCTCCCCAATTCATTTACCCTTCCAGTGGGCACACTTCATCTTCGTTGAAATCTCCCCGCCCTGCCAGCCCTACATCTTCTTTCAGGCTTTTTTGTTCCGGCTGATCCAGCACAAATAACAGCCACAGTTGAAGCACTGACATCCTTAAAAATGAAACCCGGAGAACAAGCAGGGAATGTAATAGTAGTATTTACAGTACAATATAATGTTGGCTCTGTTGAAAATTCAGCTGGGACAAAAGAATGAACAAAGATGAGGCGGGAGGAAGGAAACATGTCAGTGAAGATGGAGTGAGCCCCAAAATGGCAGCTTACCATCTGGGAAAATGAAAAGATGGTTGGAAAGGGGAATGGAATATAGTATCATACAAGACGGCTTGGCGGCTTCCCTGGGAACCTATAAATAGGAGGCAGTCCACAGTGCAAGTACTAAAGCATGTTTTAAAATTGCTTTTCAAAATCTTTCCACTACATGTGATGATTACATATCCATATGCATAGCTAATTACACATCATGCTGTGCATAATTTTGTTCAACGATTTAATCTGTTTCCTGTATAAGAAATGGAGGAATACAACTCCAGAGGCACATCAATACTGCTCAGGTGTTTCTTTCCTTATCAGAAATGTCCTGGGCGTCACTAGAAGATGGTTCTACATCTAATCTATAGCTTTGACACTAGTTAGAAAATAGAAAATTCCTGTGGACTTGTGGGGCCTGCCGTGTATTTTTACCCCATAAGAACATGCTCCTACTGTTCAGGTTACACTAAGCCAAACAGTAAAGCCTCATGGGCTACAAATGAGCCACATTGTTCCTGAATTTTCCATTGGCATTCAATATCCCATGGCTCTTGTGGGCCTCTGAAGATATGGGTGTCTCTGGAAGCACCGGGAATGTGGCGCAGCTGGCTAAGTGTCAGCTGCATAAGATCTCTCTGACCATGAGGTCATGAGTTCGAGGCCTGCCCGGGTCGAGGTGGGTACTCGACCTTTAAGTGTAGTGGTGTCGGCCTTTGCAGCCCCAAAGACAGTTGCATCTGTCAAGTAGGAGATAAAGGTACCATATTAAGTGGGGAGGCAAATTTTGACTGAATTATGAGGCCATTAAAGAACTCCACGAACGCCGAGGAATGCGGAAGGAACAACAAGGGACGCTGGGAACGCTGAGAGATGAGGAGTGCATCAGCTCCCCCTGGTGGCCAGAGTTTGCCTCTGTTTGTCTATATGTGTGTATGTGGAAAATGGCAGGAATTGTCTGCTAAGTATGTGTACCTGTAATCCGCTCTGAGTCCCCTTCGGGGTGAGAAGAGCAGAATATAAATAAAGTAAATAAATAAATAAGATGTTTTCTAAGACTGGTGCCTTTGGAGCTTCCTCTGAACACATTAATATTTTCCTCATTTTCATGGTTTGGCCCAATCTCATTGGTACAAATGTTTGCAATCGGCAGGAATTATATAGTTCAAAACAGCATCATTAAAATACTAAGGTGATATAATTGTCTTATATAAAGCCATAACAGACAGTGACAACAAAAACCCCAACATTATTATTAATATGATAATAATTTTAATTCCTCTTTTCTCCCAGATTGGGATTCAAAGCAATGAACATTACAACCATAAAAAATAAAGTAATCAAACCACAACATCTTGTGAAAAGTTATAAAATCTGCAACAACATAATAAATAACTAACCCAACATAATTTAAACATTCAATAGAATTAGTGAACAATGTGCTAATATTAACCCTCTTGTGTGGCAACTATTTTCACATGTTGCTGGTGTATGCTCTCCAGTTCTGAGGAGGAGTTTGGAGGAGATGAAAATCGAAACCTAAAACAACAATAAACAACAAGGGTATTAGTGAAGAATTTCAATACGAAGGTGCCAAAACCAAACTGGAATGTATGAATAGAATATTCAATACACATGTGGAATAATATATTTAAAAAACCATATAAAATGCAGTAGTTTTCAGAATAATATCCACTTTGTTGAAGACTAAGGTATGCTGGAAATATTTTCTAAATTGTTGCCTTATCAGTTTGATTATATTATTATATATATGATACATGTTTTGAATACACATTGTTGTATATCAGTTTGATTATATTATTATATATGTGATACATGTTTTGAACACGTTATTCTATTGCTACAATTGTGTTTGGGGGGTTGGTTGAAAAGGAAAACCTGCCACTTCTAAGAAGCCTTAGATATGGAGGGGGGAAAGACAAAATTTGGAAGATGCCAGAGACAAGCATAGATGCTGGCACATTGTTGGACTGGGCAAGCGCCTGCCTGCTGGGAACTGAGTCAGAAGCTTGAGTGTGTGTTTATTTCCTTTATATGTTAGTTTCCCCCCAGAGTGGGACTCAACGTGGCAGCAACTAGATGACAGCAACTAGCACTCAACTGGAAGAACAATTGGGGTTGTCTTTGGGAGAAACCTTGACTGTTTCGATTCTCAGTGATCAGTGAATGAAGTGCAAAGCTCCTACAAAGGTTCTGGCATTTGTTGCTGTATTTTGAGGCCCTTACTGAAATATTGGTAACACTACAAACACAATCTAGTCCAGCCCCCTAACAGTTTGAACCGTCAGTTGTAACAGACGGAGAAAGGAAGCACTGCACACTGCATCACTTATCTTACTGAATTAATGCAACATGGTGATGGTCGTTATCTTCACCTTTAAGTTCTCTGTTATCTTTCATACGCTGTTCTTATGCAAGGACTACTGTATGGCCAGGTCCTCTGACATATAGCCTACAGCAACCAGTAGATTGCTTTGAAAAAAAGACTGATTGGAAAAGAGCTGTCAGTGGCTATTAGTCATGATGATTAATGGCAGCCTTTTCTACTGCATCACCTCACAGCAGATACAAGTGTTAGGAGTAGGCTCTTCCATTCTGCTCATAAGGTATAACTTTACTTGTGGGCCACTGAAGGATTCTTGGCTGGCCACTTACAGAAATTGATTGCTGGACTACAGAGACTGTATGGCAGGGGTGGGCAATTACAGGTGTTTTGGACTTCAACTCCCAGAAATCCTAGCCAGTTTACCAGCTGTTAGGATTTCTGGGAGTTGAAGTCCAAAACACCTGGAGGGCCGGTAATTGCCCACCCCTGCTATATGGTCTAATCCAGTTTCCATGAACACTCAATGTTGGTTTTCAAATATGAGGTTGTGTAAAAACAAATGTGCCACTAAAGACCTTGTCCATGCTTTTTCCTACATCACATATATAGAGTCCCCAGAGCCACCTTCAGTACAATCAATTCCATAGGGGTTTCCTCCTAATTCTTTTTCACACACACATATCTAATGTGAGGTATAACTTCATGTAAACAAATTTCACCAGAGTGTACCAATAGCCTGTTGGGCTTCTTGAGTCTTTATGCCATGCCCCTACTGTTCTTTACTTACATTTTATGGTAGCAAAAATAGTATATGTGAGGATCTGCTCAGTCTCAAAGACTGCTTTTGGTTGGAGATTAAGCCCATTCGGTCATCCCTTTTCTGGTGCACCACTGGAAAGGATCACATCACAACCTTTCTCAATCCATTAGTTTTCCATATTGCTTTCAAGATGTTCCCTGTCCATGTTGTGATAACAGCTTCTAAATGCTCTGTGAGCTACTACTGTGCTAATATAACAATGATGGTTATGATATTTATATTCTGCCTTTTCCCAGAATGAGACAATTAAAACAATCATAGTTAAATATCCACAAGGCATGTGCTCTCTGTACATATCTTCCTTTAAAAGAGAACACTAGATTTCCTTTGGATTCCACTATAGTAAAAAAAACAGTTATGCCACCACGAGGGCAAAATAAGACTCTTATGAAAAGAAATACCATGTTTCTTCAATTATAAGATGCCATCAATTGTGAGACATACACTAATTTCAATACCACCATCATCACCAACAAAAATATATGGGATATCCCTGTGATTCTAAGATGCTACCCATTTAAAATATGTTTATATAGGGGAAAATGCATCTTAGAATTGAAGAAAAATAGTAAGACTCTATGGAAAGAAATAAGACTTTAATGAAAAATAGATTCAGAAGATCTGTACATCAGCACTTGGAAACATTACTTTCTGAACATTAGCCGCTAGAGTCAGCATGGTCTGGTATTTGTAGTCCCCAAGGTGATTTTCTCAAACAACAGAAAAGCATACCTGGGAAAGGAAGCCAAATTGCTCCCCCAAATTATGGCAGCCAGACCTTGGTACTTACTGTACATGCACTTTTTCAAATGTCCCAGTACCAAAGAACAATTTGGAGGTGCTCTCAATAGCCAGTTGTGTCTAACTGAGTTAAAACGACCAGAGGAATGGTCTTGGTGGTCACATGTGGCCGAAAGGCCCCACTTACTAGAAATATCAAGGGGGTGAGTTTGTAATGAACCAGGGTTCGAATCTCCACTCAGCCGTGGAAGCCCACTGAAATACCATTGAGGAGAAACAATCAAAGACTCAGAGGAAGGCAAAAAGAACTGAATAAATATTGCCAAGAAAACTCTGTGTCAGGGTCACCATAAGTCAGAAACAACTTGAAGCACACCACTACATGTCCTCTCTAGTAGCATTTCCTAAGATGTAGAGTTGGCAAGTATCTGTTGAGATATAGAAAGATCTACCATAATAAAATGGTTATTCCTTAAGACACGTGCATCAAACTCAAGCCCCACGGGCCAAATAAGGCCCACCATATCCTTTTATGTGGCCCTCTGAGGGCTGGACTACAACACCTGCATTCCTCATCATTAAACATCATGACTAGATCTGATGAGAGTTGTGATACAGTAACATCTGGAAGGCTGCAGTTTGTTCTGTTTAATCAGGAGAGGGGTTTAGATTTAGATACAATAATATGTCTGACTTTAAAATGTCCAACCTCAGAGCCGCAATTGTGGTTGGGTTGCAATACCCATTATCCCCAGTCCACATGGTAGATAATAAAAAAGGTTGTTCAATAACATTTGGGATTCTAAACTGGGTAAAAACTAAAGAGCACTGGCCACTATGTAAAATAAATATATAGTTGACTCTCTGTACCCACGGATTACAACCAAGGTGAAAGAAGAAAGTCCAAAAGCTGAGTTGCAGTTAAACATTTTAAAAAGCCAATACGATGGCAGCCAGACTGATTGATAACTGGCAAATAGAGGGAGAAAACATGGAGGCAGTGACAGACTCTGTATTGCTAAGAGCGAAGATTACTGCAGACGCAGACTGCAGAGAATAAATCAGAAGACGTTTACTTCTTGGGAGGAGAGCAGAGACCAAGCTTGATAAAATAGTGAAGAGTAGAAACATCACACGGGCTATGGTATTCCACATAGTAAAACAGTGTTTCTCAACCATTGTGCCGTGACGGACCTCCTGCTGTGCCGCGAGAAAAGCTCTCTGCCCCCCTTCCTTCCCCCCTCCTCCTGCCGAACTCCTGCTGCTTGGGGGAGGAGGAGGAAGGGCCGGGCGGTGGCAAAGAAAAAAGAAGAAGGGGCTGGGGCACTGCCTCCTTTGGCTGTTTCCCCAGCCAGCCTCCAATCCACCATGACTCCTGCCATGACTCTTGCCCCTCGCTCGCTGAAGCTGCATGGAGGAGGAGCCCTGCCCACTGAAGCCCGTTCACCGCTCATGCTCCTCCTCTGTGGGAGAGCTGAAGCTGGGGGGAGGGGGTGAGGCATGGCACGGCCTGGCTCCACCTCCTCCCTTGGCTTCGGCACTCCCAGCAGCTGCTTCAGCCTTGAGGGGACAGTGCCAAGCCAACATTGTGTTGGCTCTGCCACCGCTGGCTTGGCACTTCCCCTCAAGACTGGAGCAGCTGCTGGGAGAGCTGAAGCTGGGGGGAGGGGGAGGGGCATGGTGCAGCATGGCTCCGCCCCCTCCCCCAGCTTCAGCACTCCCAGCAGCTGCTCCCAGCAGGCCACCACCCACCAGCCATTCTTAACTGTGTTAGAGTGTCATTTTGTGTCATTTTGGTTGGTGGTGTGCCCCTGGATTTTTTTAATGTCAAAAGTGTGCCGCGGCTCAGAAAAGGTTGGGAAACACTGTAGTAAAAACTAACACAAAGGCTATGTGAAATATATGAGTACTCTTATAGTAACCCCCAGTATATAATACTAGTTAGCCCGCATAATCACTTAACCCAATAATTTGTTACTCAAAGAATGTAACATCTTGCACATGGGAGTGGAGAATAATATACTCGACTCAAAGAAATTTCAATGGCTCCACACATATGTGAACCTATGGTCTGTTGCTGTTAATTAGGGCCAAAGCAGACAAAGCGAATGCTTCTATATGTGAACCTATGGTATGCTGCTGTTAATTAGAGCCAAAGTAGAAAAAGCAAATGCTTCTATAGGAATGTAACTTCTGGGTCTGGGCAAACAAATGTGCTTAAAATGTTGTAACAATCTCGGTATACCTGCATATACAACTCAAAGGATTACATAAGGCACAGTAACACAAACACGTATATACCAGCTGAGCCCACAAAGTTCACAAGGTTCAAAAAAGCCCCCAGAAACACACTCTCCCAACTCATGCTGCGTCCGTATAGAAAAGGTCCGTGAGCTGTGGGATGTAATGTTCTCGGAGAAAGGAAGACCAAAGAAATTGAGTACCGATGGACAAATATCTCTGGAGCGTTGCAACCAAGGTGAGTTCCCAAATGAACAACACGCAGTCTCCTATGGATGTGAGAGCTGGACCATAAGGAAGGCTGAGCAAAGGAAAATAGACACTTTTAAACTATTCTGTCTCAGAGGAAGGCAAAGGAAAACAAATAATAGAAAAATTGAAGCAGGTTCAGAGAAGGGCAGTGAGGATGATTGAAGGTATGGAAAACAAAACAATGACTAGATATAGACGGAATATTATTTTTAATTTAATTGATCGTTCATAACTTGTTTAACGATTGCTGTTTTTAACTTTGCTTGTATTTATGGTTTTATATTGTCTATGGCAGGGGTGCTCATTAGGTAGCTTGGGAGCTACTAGTAGATCTTCGGCCCTTTTCCAGGTGATCTTCGGGCCTCACCAGCCGGATGGGACGCTCCTGCAATGCGTGCGCACACCCTACGCACACGCGCTCCTGCTGCTGGCTTCCGCTCTCGCGGTGCTTCTTTCGCCTGCGGGGCATTGCAGGAAGAAGGAAGCATGAGGCGGGGCCTCTGGATGGAGTGCCCTGCCTCTCTCTCATCCAGAAGCAGCTGTGCAGCCTCAATTGCCGGCGAGACAGGCAGAGCGGAGCGCTCCCTCTGGATGCCCCGCCTTGTGCTTTCTCCTTCCTGCAATGCCCCGCAGGCGGAAGAAACACTGCATGGGCGGAAAACAGCAGCAGGAGCACGCACGGTGGCAAGAGCGCATAGCGGCGGGAGCGCACGGCGGCGGGGGCAGGTAGATCTTTTGGACTTGGTTGCTTTAAGAGTAGCTCGCATGCTGAAAAAGTGTGAGCACCCCTGGTCTATGGTTTCGGCAGTTAATTGCTGCCTTGTTAGCCTCTCTGAGTCTCCCCTCGGGGGTTGAGAAGGGCAGGGTAAAAATACTGTAAATAAATAAATAAATAATAGTGCTGGAGGAAAATTCTGAGAATGCCTTGGACCACAAGAAGATGAAACCAGTCCATCCTTCAGGAAATAATGCCCAACTGCTCACTGGAGGGAAGGATATTAGAGGCAAAGATGAAGTACTTTGGCCACATAATGAGAAGACAGGAAAGCTTGGAGAAGACAATGATGCTGGGGAAAAAGGAAGGAAAAAGGAAGAGGGGCCGATCAAGGGCATGATGGATGGATGTCCTCCTTGAAGTGACTGGCTTGACCTTGAAGAAGCTGGGGGTGATGACCACCGATAGGGGGATCTGTCATGGACCAATCCATGAGGTAACAAAGTGACTGAACAAATAAACAACAAACAATCCAGGGATTCTCCATCCATGAATTCAATGGCCCTTTGATGACAACCATAAAGCTGATGTGGCCCTCCAGGAAAATGGCTTTGACACCCCTGCCTTAAGGTAAATGTATTTAAAATTCCCAACTATATTTTGAAGGGGAAATAGCAGGAACTGTAGCTCATGCCCAACAAATTTGTCTGAGATTCATTGTGGGACTGGTAACTGGGAAACACACAAATATGATGGGATTTACCTTCATTTAAAGCCATGCAAACACAGAGTGAAGGCTGCAGAAATTTCAGCACATGCTCTCTCTCTGTCTATGCCGAGCTTATGTCCAGCATCTCTGAGATTCTCCTCGTTGGAAAACCGCTCCCTCAAGGGCATATCTATCTATATAAACCTCCCAAGGCATTTCTTTTGTTGAATGATGAGTCATTTTTTGCTGGAAGAAATCCATCTGTAATGATATTGGTATTTGTTTGCAATACTGTTGATGCAATCTTTAAAGTGGCTGTCATTATAATTATCATTTAAATGAAGGAGTTTTCACGTGAGATGAAGGGATAAAAGGCTTTAACTCCCTTGATAGTTCACTATGGGATATGCAGCTATTTAAGCCTCAGTTTGAGTTGAAATCCTTTTTCTGGTGGATTTTATGCTGCAAATAACTTTTGGGTTGTTTTTTTTCTATCTATGGCATCTCTATTTTCCTAGATTTTATTGTTTTGCTTGTATAAGATAGCTTAAAATGTTTCTGGAAGCAACATTCTTATATAACACCAAATTTATTAAATAAGTAATATGATATTAGAAAATAGAAGCTTGAGTTGTAAGAAATTAACCAGATTGACATTTCCATATGAATACTCACGTTGCACCTTTCAGCCCTGCCAATCAGAAAGGAACACACCTTGTAGTGGAAATCTTCACATTTGCCAAATGTGACACATTTTACAGAGAAGAAACATGTGCAAGACCATATGTGCTTTTCGGGGGGTGGAGGCAACTAAAAATGCATACATTTAGAAAAAAAGCAGACGCTTTCATGGAGATGTTCAATATGTTTGTGATTTCAAAAGTGCAGAAAAAATATAGAAGTTAGAAAACAACTTGTTTTGTATTGAAAGCCAACTTGGGGATTTGGGGTTTGTAGTCCAAAATAAGAAATTGTATGGACAAACCTTTATCTTATTGCAAAGGGCTTTGAGACCTGACACAAAAATGAAAATGAGAAAAGAATGCCAATGGAAATGTTGAGATACTTTGATAAGAACAAGATTGACAGATTTTTCATATCCCTAGCCTAATTATATTTTTATCGCAGATACATTTCATAATTTAGAAAAACAGATTAGTGAAACATAATTGGTTCAGAGATTATTCTACACCCAGGTTCTTTAGGATTAAATTCTACCAACTGTAGGCCCATTGAAATGAATTCTATTAATTTCAGTGGGACCATGATAGATAGGACTTACTTTCAATTTCATCAATTGCATGCAAATAGGTAGCCATTATATTGATTCTCCATCTCCACCCCATAATCTTTGCTTTGGGCCCCTGATATGTATTCCCCAAAGCAATAACATTCAGTGCCACCACTGTCTGTTGTCTCAGCTGAGCATAACTACTACAGTAGAGTCTCGCTTATCCAACCTTTGCTGTGGATTTTAAAAGTAAATAATGCTGTTTCTGCAACCTGAATAACAGAATGTCTACCAAACATAACGTTAGGCTCATACAACTGAGTCACTAGAGTTATTGAAAACCGGGACTCCAAAATCCACAACCCGGAGGGGTCTGATCAGATGGCCATGGAGGGTCCCGCCAACCGATGACCTTCTCCCCCATATACACAGTTGCACAAACACCCCAAAAAGGGACACATGGCTAATCCCATTACTCCTCTGAGCAGTTGGCACAATCATCTGGTGCCCATCCTTCTTGGCCAACAATTAACCCTTCTACCCAACAATGAATTAACCCCCATGTTACAGAGCCACCCAATCCTTTGTCTCTCCTTGGGAACCCATCAAGGTGTTTCGGTACCCATTGTTTCCTCAGCCCAGACCCATTGTCAAATCCTGGCTGGCAGGATTAAAGCCATCAAAACCCATTAGCCCCGAACCCTACCCACATTCCTTCCCGCACACATCCAAAGAAGGCAGACTCAGGAAACCACCACAAGCTTTAAACTGAGCAATGACAGTGTATTACACTTCCTGCCAGATCAGGGAACCAATCAAATGCAGCAGTGGATGGCGCTCCTACAACAATTAGTTCATGGATTGTAACTTGCATCAATGAGTGCCTGGAGCAAAAAAAAAGTCCATTCTTTGAATTGATGTCAAATCTCTCTAAATGCCTCTGTATGCATCCATTGCTTTATGTCTGATTTGAGAGCGTTTTCTCTCTGACATTCACTTTTGGCCTTGCCTTCATCCTGTTTGTGTGTGTTTTGGTACTTTGGAGCTTAGGCTCACCAGGACCCCGAATCTGCATTTTTGGAGCTGAATTCACACATCACCAGGGCCGGTTCGTCCATTAGGTGGAGGAAGCAGGCGCGTAGGGCGACGTCACCGGGGAGGGGCGATGTCACCCGGGAGGGGCGCCGTTGTGCCGGCTCCCCGCCACCCGTGGCGCCCGTGCCGCTGCCCGCCGCCGCACCGGCCAGGCCTCCACGGCCGGCCCCGCAGCCGCCCGCGGCGTGCGCCACACCTTTGTTAGGTCCGCGCATGCATACTGGCTCCTGCTTTGGAGCCAGTGTGCGTGCGCAGATTGGCACATGCGCACTGGCCGCCAAAGCGGGAGGCGCTCTGGAGCCAGTGCACGCGCAGATTGGCGCATGCGCACTGGGGGGGGTGCAAAAAAAGTTCGCGTACCCCCCGGGAACAGCTTGGTCCGCCCCTGCACATCACTAGGGGCTTTCAATGACAGAGGCATCTTTGACGTAGTGCATTGCTTCTCAGATAAGCTAATGTGTGAACCAGCGACTTTTGTCCAATATACTATGATGATATATGTGCCAATTAATTAAATTTTTTATTTCTATTTTAGAATGTCATCAGAGACCAACAAGCAAAGGCCCAGGGACTGGCACCAGTCCAGGACCTACTTCTTTGACTAGATTTGGTTCGTGTAATTGTCTGGATTTTGCATGTAAATCTGGCTTTGGTGACATAGCGGGCACTTCGTAATGCAATAAGTGGATGCATGCTTTGCAAAAAGGAGTTAAAGGGGGACTTGTTGACTCATGGATTGTTATTTTGGTTAATTTGGTTTTGTACAACACTTTGCTAGGATTTTTTTCCACATTAAGGCAATGATATGACTTTCTTGGAAACTGATTACCATTTTGTTGTTGTCTACAAACATAGCGGACCTACTTGGTTATATTGCAGGCAGAAAGCCGGGAGAGGAATCTGCTTCATTCGAGCAGATCTTGCTGGAAGATACAGAGGCTCGGCTTGCTTGAAGAACCTGGGCATGTTCAGCTTTGAAGAACAATTTCCATTTAATATATCACTTTACAATGTGTCCCCCCTCTGTTCTCCTTTTTATTCCTGAAAGCAATGGGAGGATATACAGATATAAACAAGAGAGCTTTTAATCTGTCTGAACAAAAGAGGGTGAAGGTTTTGCTTGGCTAAGTGGATTAAGCGAGGCCAGTTTCAAAAATAGTAGCAGCAGTCTGGCCTAAGGACCTCCAGACAATAAGCTTATTTCTTGGCTCTTTTTCTGCCTCTGTATACATAAGTCACAAGAGCGAACACCCTGGCTTGAATTGCCCATTTATGGTCACTCTAACTCAAAAGCTGTCATAAACCAAAGAACTTCTGATGCAGTCCAACCCTAAATAAGTTTATTTACAAGCAGATTTCAGAATTCCTTAGGGTTGACACTTTAGTAAATAAATACAGCATTTCAGTTTCATTTGAAATAGTGCTATGATAGACATTTGGGTACCTTATTTCCAAGCTATGGATGCTTTTCACAAGTGATGATTTATTCAGAGATGTAGACTTGTGTATCTCTATGAATTGGGCCCTTGTAGTTCCTCCCAACTCTAAGATTCTATGGTTTCAAACTATAATAATAAAGATTTGGGGGAAATACAAAGAAAAATTTTGTACTAAAACACCCATGTGGTTATCACCACAAGAAGCAAATCACAAGAAGCAAATTTCATCGCCTCGACTTGCCTTCAGGCTGAGAGAGGCGGTATAGAAGCATAGCAAATAAATAAATAAATAAATCACAGAAGGGAAACAGCGCAAGAAAGGTGGCTAACGTATAAAGGCATAATTTTAAAAAGCAGGATAAGGAATTTATACTAAAAACCCAAGAAGAATTAAATACATTGGACAATGGAATTTCATGGTTTCAATACAGGCAAATCAGAGAATATTATATAAAGGACAAGAAAAATGGTTTCATGGATAAAGAAACCTATTGGGATAAAATTTAGATCTCAGAAAACAAAACGACAACAAAAATCTATTAAAAAACTATTGGAATGGTCTACAGAGACAGAATTAATCAAAGACTGCATGGTTAAATGTGCGGCAAACATAGGACATACAATTAGACTGGAAGATTGGGGAAAAATTGGAACAAAAAATGAAATACACCTATGCTTTTGATTTGAAACAAAATTGGCTGAAAATTATGTACAGGTGGTACATCACCTCACAAAAATTAGCAAAATGTTATCAATGATAGATGCTGGAAATGTGAAAAACAAACCGGCTCTTTCTTTCACATGTGGTAGACATGTAAAGTGGTCAAATCTTATTGGAAAAATGTACATGAAAAAATAGAGAAGATACTGGCCATAAAAATGGAACTAAAACCAGAATACCGCTTACTAGGATTAATAGACATAGAATTATAAAAAAATAAGGACAAACGTTTAAGCTATTTAGTAACTGTGGCTAGAACAAACGATGCAATGCATTGGAAAACAAAGGAGACCCCTACTCAGGAACAATGGCTAATGAAGATTATAGATATTATGAATATGGACAAATTGACACAATTGATAAATACAAACCTGAAACCAAAGACACAAAAAACAGACTGGACTTTAGAAAATTTGAAATGGATTATTGACTAAAAATGAAAACTAGAATACAAAGCTCTTAAGGAAGAAGTAAAAGTGACAGCTGTCAAGGAACGGATGACTTTGAAGAATATTACTACTGAGGTGAAGATGATTGGAAGTCAGAAACTTTACCCATTCCCCTAAACCTATTTTTCCTTCACCTATCCTCCCTATACTCATTCCTTAACCCGCCCCTATTTTTTCGGGCTCTTCCCACCCTCTTCCTTTTAGTTTAACCTATTTCTGTAACAAAAAAACCCTAATAAAATCTACATAATAATAATAATAATAGCAATAATGAAGGAACATCAGGTTTAACTTTGCTTCACCACACCCAATTTATGGTAAGCCCATGCAGCACATTCAGAGTATGCATGACTATGGTTAAAACTTGCACAAAAACAATATGAATTGAATTCTGGATACTCAATACTTCAGGTGCCCCTTTGTATCCTGACTTGCTTTCATACTTCTACGTGTATATTAAATCCCATATGCAGACATGAAATGCAGCATTTAACAGTGTAGCACAAATAAAAACTAGTATTGATTTTTTAAAGATTGAATCAAAGAATCACATTGTTTTCTTCTGTAAACAAAAGGTAAGGGCTTCCCCTTGACATTAAGTCTAGTCTAGTCCAACTCTGGGGGTGGTGCTTATCTCCTTCTCTAAGCCGAAGTGCCAGCGTTTCCGTAGACGACTCCAAGGTCATGTGGCTGGTATGACTGCACAGAATGGCATTACCTTCCCACCAGAGCGGTACCTATTGATCTACTCACATTTGCATGTTTTCAAAATGCTAGGTTGGCAGAAGCAGGGCCTGACAACGGGAGCCCACCCCGCTCCATGGATTTGAACTGCTGATCTTTTGGTCAGCAAGTTCTGCAGCTTAGCGGTTTAACCCATTGCACCACCATGGCCTCTCTTCTGTAAATACATATGTGTATATCTGTCAAAGAGTGGGCTTTCCTCGATACTTATATTTTCTGTTTGATATTCCCAAAAGTTAAATTAATAATTAAGTATAATATTGACAATAATACATCAAAGGGTTAAAAAAAGATTTAAGCATTTACTCTAAAATAACTTGGGTAGTTGAGTGCCAATTAAATGCTTTCTATTAGGGAGCAAACAGGGCCACCCACAGATAAGGTATGTGGTTCTTCATATTCAGTGTGCTCCCAAGGTATGCAAAGATAGAGGCTGGAATGCTACAAGCACTACTTAATTATGTAACCATCTTCATTGAATAGCTGAACAGAATTTCCCAATCCACAATTTACAAGTCTCTTGTTCCATATTGGCCAGAACGATGAATCCATAAAAACGAGACATCCCCTTTTCAATTTGAAAACTAGAGAGGGTTCCTATACTTTTAATGGTTGAGTAGGGGAGGACATTTCAGCATGTGTTGCTTTTAGTGCAACCGGGTAACAAGCAATGCCTGTTGAAATTCCTTCTTCTACACTGCCATTAATAATACAGCAGGCTTCTCCAGTTTTCGTCCTGGCAAACCTAACAGCCCCCAGTAGTTGTGTTCTAGTTTCAAAATGGATCTTTCTTTGAATTACCTGGGATATGGCTGCAAGCTTGCATTGCTAACTGGAAGGACTGGAAGGCAGTTATTATCAAATACAATACAGAGATATTGAATTTACACAATGCTGCTTAATTAGTCTTGGGCCCCTTAATGTAATTCTGTGTGTATATCCAATTAACACAATCAAGTACAATCCTGCGGCCTTTCTCTGCCTCCATATAGTCAGAAACCACCACATGTCATCTTCTGATTCTATAAAACTAGATTATATGAAAACAGTCTGAATTACCAGGTGTCATTTTAGGACAATCCTTTTATGTAAGAGACACAGATTTTTTGCCATACTCACAGAAACCCTACAGAGAATACCCTGCTTGAATTTGCAAGAATATTTCTCTTTCCTCCTTCTCACTTTAGTGGGGAAAAAGATATAAATAGATGGACCTTTGCATTTATTAATAGCAGGGATGTTAATATTTCATTGTAAATAACACATTAAATCCTGCCTTTTCTGCTTTCTCTTCCACGTCACCTCATTGTTTCATTATTTCTACACCCCCCCCCCCCAAAGCTAAAACCATAATCGGGGAAGACACCCAGGGAGAAATAAAGCTATGTTTGTGAAGGCCAATTTTCAAATAAAGCTGAAGGTTTCATTGCACTTCTTGGAAGGATATTGGCTCAAGTCCCACCCTGCGTTTCTAAATTTGGCCTTTTCTATTCTTTGTCGGAGGCAAGAATTACGACAGCAGCACAAATCCCCAGAGAAGACAAATCGTTCCATAGCAAAAAGCTTCTATTTTTTACTGGTCCAGGTTGTGTTAGCTGTTATGATCAGGACGTACGATGATTTCAATTAAGGAGAAAGTAACATTAATGGAAAGCTGTCTCCTTTTCTTCCACACATCCTTAGAGACTTAAAACAGTTTGCACTGTGTTTACATTTGAAAAAGGAAACGTTTGTGATTAAAGCTGAAGCTTTTACAGTTCTGTTCTCCAGGACATTACATGCAGAATTGTTTGTGTTCACTTAAATATTCATACAAACCAGTGTTTCCCAACCGGTGTGCCGCGGCACACTAGTGTACTGTGAGCGATCATCAGGTGTGCTGTGGGAAATTGGGACCTCCAATACCAGACCTGGGCATTTCGTGGCCCGCTGGCTGATTCTAACCGGCCTGCATAAGGGCCCTGGCAGGCAGGCAGGTAAGCAGAGCAGCCAACAGAGGGGAAGAGAGGGGAGAGAAGAGGAGGAGGCCAGGAGCAAGCGCCACTGCAGAGCGTGCCTTCACTCTCCTCCTCCTCCTTTCCCTTCCACCTCGCACGCTCCCCCTCCCTTCTTTTCTGCCTCGCTCACTCTCACCCCCACTTTCTCTTCCAGCAACTACAATTCCCAATTGTCAAGATCTATTTCCCTCAAACTCCACCAGTGTTCACATTTGGTCCTGATCCAACATTGTTTGAGTCCACAGTGCTCTCTGGATGTTGTTGAACTACAACTCCCAAACTCAAGGTCAATGCCCACCAAACCCTTCTAGTGTTTTCTATTGGTCATGGAGTCCTGTGTTCCACATTTGGTTTAGTTCCATCATTGGTGGAGTTCAAAGTGCGAGTGAACTATAAACTCCCAAATGACAAAATCAATTGTTGACTGATGGTCCCTCCTTGGGTTAGTATTAGTATGTTTTGTGGCCAAATTTGGCAGCAATTTGTCCAGTTGTTTTTGAGTTATGTTAATCTCACAAATGAACAGCTGTTGAGCAAGACCTTCGTTTGTGTCTTTCTGTCTTTCTGTCATTCCTGCCAGGATATCTATATTGTGTTCATTGAGACAGGCCCAGGTTTCACACTGAGAGTATACATACATTTAAAAACATATTAACTATATGTATTACTGTGTTAGAGTGTCATTTTGGTTGGTGGTGTGCCCCAAGATTTTGTAAATGAAAAAAATGTGCCGCGGCTCAAAAAAGGTTGAAAAACACTGATACAAACAGTAGTTCTCAATATTTCAGTTCTCACCAGTATATTTGACCAAATGCTTTCATGCTTTATAAGTATTCCAAGATGATGATATAGTATCTTGAAATTTGATGAAAATGCAATGGATGGCTTATTGTTATTGTCATTACTATGAGCAGTTTGCCTAATGAATGGTGGGAAATCATGGCCTGGCTGAAAGGTGAGTTGTAGGTGAATGAGATGATGTGTCGCCTTTTCTGTGCCAATCTTCATTGGAAAGGGTTTCCCGAGAGAACAATGATGGAAACCACTGGTTTAAATGATATGCTATTTCAAATGGGCTGTTGTAAAGTTATCTTCTACAGCACAATTTGTTTCAATGGGAGAAACTAGTTTAACCTGGGTCTATTTGTAAAACAACAACAAAAGAAAATCTGATAAAACCTTATCTGTGTATTTGGTGAAAGTAAAACCCAGCGAGGAAAAGTTCAGCTTGTCCATGGAACGTCTAAAAGTGCCTTAGATAAGATATGCATAGTGTGAACGGAGCATTTTCTCGTTCCACTGATATCAAAGGATTGCAGGTTTTTTTCATCCCTCATGATTGGCTCAGTTGCCTAGCTTTATGGCCATTACAGTCCAGCTACATAGTTCTATGCAAGAACATTACACTGCAAAGACTTGCAGGTAATTTCTTTCTACAACTTATTTTTAATGGATCAGACAAAATATTGGATAGTGTTATATTTAGTAATGCAAGCTCATTTACATTTTAACATGAAACATCCAGTCACCCCAAGAGATATATAGTCAGTCTTCCACATTTGCTGGGATAACGGGCATAGAACCCTTCATAAAATCAAGAAAAACACACACAAATAAAACATCAATTTTTAAAAAATCTGAGAGCATTTCTCTAGGAATCTTCTGTTCCTCCAGCTCACCAGAAGTCAACCATAGATGTGCAACAGAAGACACAGAGATTCCTAGGAAGATGTTCTCTTCAGGCCTTCCATCATGTCTCTATGGTCAATTATTGTCAGAAGTTGTTCATGGAGACACACTAGAGATTTTTAAAGATAACTTTTTAATCAAACCTGTGAATAATCAAATCCCCAAATGTCAAACCTGCTATATATTTTCCGAAGTATAATCATGTCAATGCAGGCCCAAACTAGGTGTTGTTATTGTGTCTTCAAGTCATTTCTGACTTATGGGAACAATAAGGTGACCTTAGCATGGGTTTTCTTGGCAAATATGAAATTCTGTTCTGAGCGGGTTTTCTTCGACCTCATCAGATGGGGCAATTTGCTCGTCATATGCTACTTGCTCTCCTCTTTTGTCACAAAGCCTTTTACATGATGCACATCTACTTCCAGTCAGCTCCATAGTGAAACAGGAGAGCAAGTAGTGTACGCCACTGCCACAGCAACATGGAAGGCTTCCCTTGTTACCTTTGAAACACAATGGCAAGAAGTCTGGTTGCGGATGCTTCCCCTCGAGGGATGAATGCAGCTGTAAGTCAGGGCATGGGGCGATGGGTTCTCCATGCCTCCCACTGGGACCTCACAGGTTAGCCATGGTATGTGGTGAATCCATACGCCAATGTGATAAGGTCCCTGGTCTTTCTCTGAGACTTGCCCAAAATTCCAGTGGATTTCCATGGCTGAGCATTAGGAATGATGGAGCTGCTTCATTTCTATCCTTGTATAATTCAACTATTAATAATAACAAGAGGGGCATTTTTTTTACTTTGCAATAGATACCTACTAGAAAAAGATGTGTCCAAATCACTTCCTCTATAAAATCACAGAACTGGAAGGGACCACAACTACTATACATTACAACCTCTTGCTTTGTAGGAATCTATAATTAAAGCATTTCCAAAGCATGACCATGCAATAGTTTTTTAAAAATAATCTCCAAAGAAGGAGAATATAGCACCACCTGAGGCAATCTATTCTACTGTTGAACAGCATAGGTTCTTCCTAATATTAAGATGGAATATCTTGTCTTATCATTTGAATGTTGTCTAGAACAGCAGAACACAAGTTTGCTCCACTTTCTACATGACTTTCCTTAGATATTTAAAGATAGCATCACATTTCAGTCTTCTCTTCTCCAAGCTAAACATATCCAGCTCCCTAAGTCCTCATGCTACACTTCCGACCATCTTGGTCATCTTCCTCTATCTTTCAGCTTGACCGTATCTTTTTGGAATGGTGGGGCACAGAACTGTCACATGACTCTGTCTTCTTCAGTATAAACATTCTTCTCCTAGAACTGTATTGGCTTTTTAGTCAACACATCATACAGTTGACTTGTACAGTCTACTGATACTCCTAGATCATCTTTACATGAATGCTATTAAACTAGGTGTCACCAATCCTACATTTACATATTTCATTTTTTTCTGTCAACATTTTCTTATTTTACATTTATCCCTCTTGAAATTCATTTAATCAGTGTTGGCTCAGCCCTTTAATCTCTTTTGAATTCTGATCCTGTCCTCCGGAATATTTGCTGGCCTTCCTAATTTGGTGTAATCTAAAAATTTGATCAGCATGTTCTCTGTTCCATCATCTAAGTCAGTGTTTCCCAACCAGTGTGCCGTGGCACACTAGTGTGCCGTCAGCGATCATCAGGTGTGCCGTGGGAAAATGGAACCTCCAATACACTTTCTTCCTTCTCCTGCTGAACACTTTTTCTGTTGGTAATGAGAGTTCAATATGCCAAGTTTGGTTCAATTCCATTGTTGCAAGAGTTCAGGATGCTCTTTGATTGTGTGTTAACTATAAATCCCAGAAACTGTAACTCCCAAATGTCAAGGTCTATTTTCCCCAAACTCCATCTGTGTTCACATTTGGGCATATTGAGTATTCATGCCAAGTTTGGTCCTGATCCAACATTGAGTCCACAGTGCTTTCTGGATAGAGGTGAATTACAACTCCAAAACTCAAGGTCAATGCCCATCAAACTCTTATAGCATTTTCTCTTGGTTATGGGAGTTCTGTGTGGGAAGTTTGTGTCTTCCTGCCATTCCTGCCAGGATATCTATGTTGTGTTCATCGAAACAGGCCCAGGTTTCACACTATTTTGATCCGAGGGGGCAGCGTGAGCGTGTTCAGGAGGGGAGGGGGGAGGGAGGAAGACGTGGGACGAATCTGCGCAGTAGCGTCCGCACGGGTCACGAGGCTGAGTGAGGCTGGGAAGAAGGGAGCCTGAGTGGAGAAGAAAAAGTAAGTGTTCGGCAGGAGGGGGAAGAAAGGGCACGAAGGGAAGGGGGAGGAAGAGGTCTCTGTCGAAAGCTGGCATGGGCAAACTTGGACCTTCCAGGTGTTTTGGACTTCAACTCCCACCATTCCTAGCAGCCTCAGGCTCTTTTCCTTTTTTCCTCTCAGCCACTTGAGCAGGAAAGGGCCTCAGGCTGTTAGGAATGGTGGGAGCTGAAGTCCAAAGCACCCAGAGGGCCGAAGTTTTCCCATGCCTATTTTAGGGACTTTAAAGTGGTGAGCCTCCTTCCAACATTGTGATTTTGGATAGAAAACAAACAACAACATAACATAACATTGTTTGAGTCCACAGTGCTCTCTGGGTGTAGGTGAACTACAACTTCCAACTCAAGGTCAATGTCCACCAAACCCACCCAGTATTTTCTGTTGGTCATGGGAGCTGTTGAGCAAGAGCTTTGTCTTTCTGCCATTCCTGCCAGAATATCTATGTTGTGTTCATCGAAACAGGCCCAGGTTTTACACCGAGTGTATAAATACAATTACAAACATATTAACTATAGGTATTACTGTGTTAGAGTGTCATTTCGGTTGGTGGTGTGCCCCAGGGTTTTGTAAATGTAAATAATGTGCCGCAGCTCAAAAAAGGTTGAAAAACACTGATCTAAGTCATTTATAAAGATGTTGAACAATATCAGATCCAGACACTTCTCTCCAAGATGCTCATTGATGAGCAGACTTGCATTTGGCCTGTCAAATCTGCTTCACAATTGCATTGGCTGACCCACATTTTGTCAGCTTGTCTGCAAGAATATCACAGGAAGGTTGTCAAAAGCCTAACTGAAATAAAGCTATGCCACATCCATAGCACCTTCCTGATCTATGAAGTTTGTGGCTTCATTATAAAAAGATATATCAGTCTAGATTGACTTATTTTTGAGAAGCCTATGCTGGTTTTAAGTACATGTAACATTTCTAAGACTGAATGTGTAATGTTGTATTATGAAGCTTTTTCAGACATTATCTTTAAGTTGATTGGTCAATAGCTGTTCATGTCCTTTCACCCATCCTATCTCACTTTGAAGACATTTGTTGTCCTCAAATCTGCTGCGATGTCTCTTATCCATTTCATATATTCTTTGTAATAGAAGATATATTTAGGTTGTTTTTTTATTTAAAAAAGAATGTATGTTTCAATTCTAATTTACAGACATTCACTGAAATGCCTGAACAGGATTTTCATGTATATAATTATAGAGGAGTAGGACGTACAGTGTTCCCTCACTTAGGTCACTTTCCAGGATCTCCCGCAATAAGTGAAAAACCGTGATGTAGGGATGCTGTATTTATTTTAATATTTATGCACTATTTTAGTAGCTATATACTATTTAAAGTTTTTATAAACTTAAAATAAAGTGAAGGACAGGAAGGCAAGGCCCTTCAAGGCTGGAGGGAGGGAGGACAGAGAAGGGAAAGCGCCTTGGAGAGCGGCGGCGACAAAACCCCACAAAACAGCAAAAATACCATGATATATATTTTTAATTAATATTTTTGAAATCCGCAAAACAGCGAGACCGCAATAAGTGAACCGAGAAGTAGCGAGAGAACACTATATATATGAAAAAGACTGATAAGAAGCACCTAGTGACCTCCAAGAAGCAGTCACAACTGGATACTAACAAACATTGCAGTCACTACCGTGTTTCCCCGAAAGTAAGACAGCGTCTTACTTTCTTTTCCCCCCCAAAAGTCCCCCTACGTCTTACTTTCGGGCACGTCTTATATAACCCAAGACGTACCCGTCGCCACGCCCACGCCGCCGCCACCGCCACCGCCGCCGCCACGCCGCCATGCAGGGTGTGCCGCGCACACCTGCGGCACACCTCCGCGGCACACCTCTTCGCCAGGGCTCCAGGCAAGGGAGGGGGAAAGGAGCCAGGGGCGGGAGGAAGCAGTGACGCGTCACTGTGGCGCTGCGATCCTCACCACGCCCCTGGCTCCTTTCCCCTCCCTGCTTGAGGAAAGAAGGGAGAGGGAAGGAGCCAGGGGCGTGGTGAGGATCGCAGCGTCACTGTGACGCGTCCTCGCCTGTCCCGCCCCTGGCTCTCTTCTCCCACCCTTGGAAGGGAGGAGGAAGAGAGCCAGGGGCGCGGGAGAAGGGACGACGCGTCACTGTGACGTGTCATCGCCCGTCCCGCCCCTGGCTCTCTTCTCCCACCCTTGGAAGGGAGGAGGAAGAGAGCCAGGGGCGGGAGAAGGGACGACGCGTCACTGTGACGTGTCATCGCCAGTCCCGCCCCTGGCTCTCTTCTCCCACCCTTGGAAGGAGGAGGAAGAGAGCCAGGGGCGGGGAGAAGGGACGACGCGTCACTGTGACGTGTCATCGCTCGTCCCGCCCCTGGCTCTCTTCTCCCACCCTTGGAAGGGAGGAGGAAGAGAGCCAGGGGCGGGGAGAAGGGACGACGCGTCACTGTGACGTGTCATCGCTTCGTCCCGCCCCTGGCTCTCTTCTCCCACCCTTGGAAGGGAGGAGGAAGAGAGCCAGGGGCGGGGAGAGAATAGACGACGCGTCACTGTGACGTGTCATCGCTTCGTCCCGCCCTGGCTCTCTTCTCCCACCCTTGGAAGGGAGGAGGAAGAGAGCCAGGGGCGGGGAGAAGGGACGACGCGTCACTGTGACGTGTCATCGCCGTCCCGCCCCTGGCTCTCTTCTCCCACCCTTGGAAGGGAGGAGGAAGAGAGCCAGGGGCGGGAGAAGGGGACGCGCGTCACTGTGACGTGTCATCGCTTCGTCCCGCCCCTGGCTCACTTCACCCTCCCTTGGAAGGGAGGAGGAAGAGAGCCAGGGGCGGGAGAAGGACGACGCGTCACTGTGACGTGTCATCGCTCGTCCCGCCCCTGGCTCTCTTCTCCCACCCTTGGAAGGGAGGAGGAAGAGAGCCAGGGGCAGGGTGATGTGTCATCGCTTCGTCCGCCCCTGGCTCTCTTCTCCCACCCTTGGAAGGAGGAGGAAGAGAGCCAGGGGCGGGGAGAAGGGACGACGCGTCACTGTGACGTGTCATCGCTTCGCCCCGCCCCTGGCTCTCTTCTCCCACCCTTGGAAGGGTGAGATAAATTATCGGTCCTTCCTCCTCAGTCCCAAAAAAGATAATGGCGGAATAAGGGAATCTATTCTGCCCATCTCAGCTTATCCCTCCTGAATGATGCCATCATTATGTTTACAAGTGGGCAAGGCAGAATTCCCATTAAATGATAAATTTGATGTTTTTATCCATCTTTACGTGGGGAATTTAAAATGAGATCGATTTCCAATCGACTTAAGAATAATTTGGAACAAAATACACTTTAGAAATGGCGAAATACCTGAAACCTACAGTACAAGCTTGCATCGTATGAAGGGCTCCGCCAGTAGCCGCTTCTTAAATGTGTAGAAACACTGATTTTATTGTGTTTGATGAAGTCCCAAGACAACCATATGTGGTACCTTTTGCTCTTTGGAGGAAAGGCAAGGTTTATATGTAACTTCAGGGGATGAAAATAAATAAATAAATGACACCTATAAAATACCACAGATCAGACTGTGAACTTTGCTTTATGTTCACCAATATTTATTTATTTATTATTTATTTGCAGTATTTATATACTGCCTTTCTCACCCTAGGGGGATTCAGAGAGGTTCTAACAGGTTCTCAAAAGCATCAGAGATTGTATGTGTACACATACACATGTCTTGGAGGCTGACAAATAACATGAACTCTGTACAGCAAGCAATGTTGCTATTTCTGTTTTGTTTTGTGAGACTAAAATGAATCACAGACATGAGATCTAAAAAAGATAGATAAGTCAGGTAAGATTTATTATTTGTCTTTTGGTTGCCAAGGAGATGGCGATCTAATTAACTAGATGGATACAGATAAAAACCCTCAATGAGAAACGAGGGAAGTCTTTTTGCTTTTTGAAAATGTGGACTATTTCCAAAGCAACACGCCTTGATGACTGATAACTTCTGCTTTAAGTCAAATGTTGATTATGAGTAATCTAGCCAAATTGAGCAACCGTGTCAGACGTATGTTTTCCCAAAGGCTAGAACATGTTCAGAGACAAAATGAAAAAATGATTGAATCATAGAGCTGCTCTCATCTTCAGCAACATTGGTTTGGTGTTGCTACAGAGGTGGTGACTTCGTCTCTAATGGCTGGGCATGTGGATAATCTTGGTATTTCAAGTTTAATTACAGAAACTTCCATTTTGCTAAGGTGCCACAATTCCTGATCTTGGAATAGAAAAGTTCTAAATTATAATAGATACTTAAACGCAGGGATCTTGAATCCTTCCTCTAGAACTCTGATCTTATTTTTAAATGATGTCACATCCAGGCCCTAAAAATGCAATATGAATTATCCAAACTCCCCCACAAAACTCTATACAGAATAGGACTAACAGAAAGCAAAAAACAAAAGTAGCCAATGCTGGTCAAAAGAAAATCCCACAAGGAATGAGATTTCTTATTGGCTGTGATTAAGCCAACTCAAAAGTCAGCAAACATTCTGCAAGCTTCCAAGATCTCCAGAACTTACCATCTGAGATGGTATTAAATAAAACAGTGAGGGAGAAGTAATATTCAAACCATGGAGTCTGCATTTGATGAAAAATGCTAAATTAAGAAATGGGAGGAAGTTACAGAAGTCTGCATATTAGACTGAAGTTCTCAGGAAAGCAGATCGTTTCAGGTACCTGGGATACCTGGATGCAGAAACAGACCAATGGCTGATGCTCCATTTCCAATGGGAAATCTAGCTATTCTGAACACATTTCTTTTACAAACAAAATTCACACTGATTTGATTACAGAATATTGCTTTCATCAGTCAGTCTTACCAATTAATTAGCTACTGAAAATAATGATTACATTTGTGAATCTGGAAATTAACTCTGGGTAGCACAATATCCTTGATGAATATTCACATGTATTGGCAATGCTAACAGAATTACTAGCATTGCTTTCTCTAATTAAAAATGTATACTTGTTCTGCCTGGAGTACTTATGATTGAAAAAAAGTATAATAACCTTCTTGTAATGGATCCTTCCTGTGGTAGCAAATAAATAGCATTGATGCACTTTGGATAAAATTGTCAGTTCTGTCACACCCAATCTCATCTCCGTGTATTGGGGTCCCCGAAAGCACGCTTTGATTTAAGCAGAATAATTGAGATTATCCAGCTGTGATGCCTTGCAGCATAATTACAGCCCCACTATCCTCATTACTCTCTGACCAATCAGCCTTTTTGATGTAGCAGGAAAAGATCTCAATGGGTTGCTAAGAATTATAATTTAGCAACGCAGGCTTGTTGTCCATAGATGGCCTCAGTTAACATTGGGGTAGAGATTAGAGGAAAATAAGCAGTGTGTGGGGGTAATCAGGATCAGGAAACAGCAAAGTTGTGGTGCAGAGAAAAAAAATAAAGTTGAAGATAACACTGAAATATGGAACCTGACTCACCAACATTTAGATGAGGGAAATCATCATCATCATCAGTCCAAAGTGAGGATGGTGAGTTTTGTCATGAGAGATTAAGTATCAGAAACCAGGATGGTTGACATGGCTACCAGGATGGTGTCTGAATTAAGGAAGAATAAAATAAAATAAAATAGTGAAGAGTAGAGACATCACACTGGCAAGAAGATTCGCATAGTAAAAGCAATGGTATTCCCCATCGTAACCTACGGATGTGAGAGCTGGACCTTAGAGAAGGCTGAGCAAAGGAAGATAGATGCTTTTGAACTGTGGTGATGGAGGAAAGTTCTGAGAGTGCCTTGGACCGCGAGAAGATCCAACCAGTCCATACTCCAGGAAATAAAGCCTAACTGCTCATTGGAGCGAAGGATAGTAGAGGCAAAGATGAAGTACTTTGGCCACATCACGAGATGACAGGAAAGCCTAGAGAAGACAATGATGCGGGGGGAAATGGAAGGAAAAAGGAAGAGGGGCCAACCAAAGGCAAGATGGATGGATGGTATGTCAGATTCTTGCATTTGAAAAGTAATTCCAACACAAGATGTATTATTGCAAGATGACCTGCGATGGAAGACTGCTGAATGGAACTTTGAGGAGTTTCAGTTGAAAGTGACAGTTGGGATCTGACAGTTGGTTTGTAATATCTGTGAGGAAAAGATGTTTTGATAGGTAGCTGTGATGGCTGTTGTTTTTCGATGTTTTGCCAGTTATTGTTAAATACAATTCAATACAAAGTTATATATTTACTGGGTAATAGGGGTTTCATTATTCACACGAACAGAGACTGGAGTATTTGGGCCGATGGGGAATTAAACTTCTATATTTCTGTAGCCTATCCGCTGTGACATAAATACTCGACGCCGAAGATGGTATCCTTGAAGTGACTGGTTTGACTCTGAAGGAGCTGGGGGAGGGGACGACCGACAGGGAGCTCTGGCGTGGGCTGGTCCATGAGATCACGAAGAGTCAGAAGTGACTGAACAAATAAACAACAACATAAAGAAGAAAGAGAGGGGGTTCTGACATTCCTTATGATTAGAGTGCATCAATATGATTGAATTAATACAATTTGACACCACTGTAACAGCCTTGGGTCAGGGCTTTGAGTTGTGCAAGGTCTTTAGCTTTTTTGGCCAAAGAGTGATGGTCCTCACCAAATTACAGTGGTGTCAATTATACAGCATAAAGCAGAGGCCCGAAAACATTTTAGCAGAGGGCTGGTTCACAGTTCCTCAGACTGTTGAGTATCCGGACTATAGTTTGGAAAAACGGTGTACGAATTCCTATGCATACTGCACAAACCTTATTTGTAGTGCAAAAAAACTCATGAAGGAACAATACAATCTGTAAAATGAAGAACAGTTTTAACCAACATAAACGTGCCAGTGTTTCAGTGGGAAGTGTGGACCCACTTTTGGCTGATGAGATAGTCAAGTTACTTAGGATTGTGTTGTTGAATCACTGGGTTGCTATGAGTTTTCCGGGTTATATGCCATGTTCCGGAAGCATTCTGTTTTGACCTTTAGCCCACATCTATGGTAGGCATACTTAGGATTGCTGTTGTAATGCGCACTCAAGTTGTTTCAGACTTAAGGCAATCCTAAGTCTAAAGTTTAGGGCGAGGGCTAGTTAAATGACCTTGGAGGGATGCATTCAGCCTGAGGTCTTTAGCCTGACTGAGTGACATATCAGAGTTCTCCAGTGAACCCCTTAAATTAGTCTGTTTCCCTCCATTATAATGAAGAACCCTGCCTTTTGCCAGTATTGAAATATTCAGCTGTCAATCCAGGCAGTTTTTCTACAAAGCATCCTCTTCTCTTTTGCCTTAGGCAGGCCTGAGGCAAGAGACAGAGAGAGGAGTGCCGCTAACCTTCCAGGCCAGGCTAATGGATCACCTGGAGAACCATAAGGGGCTGGATGGCTGCTTCAGGCTTAGTTCCTTGGCATGAACAATCTGATGTACACATCCCACTGGGCATCTCCCATCCACCTTTTCCTTGAGCTGCCCTAAGTTTGACTCTGAAGAGAAAGAAGGAATATACATCCAATGAAACCGGTTCTCAACCAGAGTCAACAACATGTAGCCTTGGGTCCAAAGAAACCTGCATCTGTTTGGGCAGCTTTTGTCACCATCCTGACAAATTTGCTCCAAAAGCCAAGGAAGGGCTACTTTCCCCTTTACCTTTATTAAAAAGATAAGCAGTGTAGCTGTTGGCAGTAGGACAGCCAGTACATGTTGGCAGGATTGTTTGTGTCCTATAGTGGGAAACAGAGGTTGCCCACCTCTGCTGTCTGTAGCTGATTTTACAATAATAACATGACCTTGGTCAGAGCTAATTTTCCCTTTGCCTTCTCTGACCAGTACTAGGCTATGCACCCCCAATTAAAATCAAAGTACAGGTAGCTAAGAAACAACAGAATGTGGTCATGATGGCAAAAGTTATTAATGAAGAAGAAGAGACAAACTAGGGACATCATCACATGGGGGGAGGCTGCAAGCGTTGTAGGACGCTTGTGTGCCAGATGATCCATAGAATCCACACTGCCCATCACAGGATGCACTCTGAGTGGGGCCCCATGGATCACCTGACATACAAGTGTCCAACAACACTCTGCCCAGAACATGGGAAGCTTCCCGTGTTCGTAAGAAACAACGGGGCCAGCGCAGGGGAACACAGCGTGGCAATGCTTCCCTATGTTTGATGGGGAAGCATCACTGGGGTGAGGCGGGACATGGGAAGCTGAGATTGCCCCACTGCTCTGCCAATTTGCCACAAAGGCTGGCGAATCGTCCTGCACAACCTCATAAATGTGATAAAGTCATAGGAGAGATATCAGGAATCCTGAGCTACATCACATACAGATTTCTGGCTCTCCTCCACAGGACTCTTTGCAGGCTGAATACTGTAAGGATGGGTCAGACAGCATTTGTTCCCAAAGAAGTGTCAAGAGGAAGGGAGGTCAAAGGGCAGGAAAGTAGCATTCCCCATTCTTTAACTACATCTTTTTAATTGTTTTATTATAATCAATGTAGACATCTTCACTTGGGCTTCTGGTTTCCTATAACTTGCTAATCATGTGAGGCAATAATAACTACAATAACAATATTGTAAGTAATGAGAATAATAAATTAGAATAATAAAGGCTGTCATAAAAATAATTATGATAAAGAAAGGGAAACACATGTATGTCAAACCATTACCTGATTTTACCTAGAGGGCATTATTTGACCTTAGAAGGTGAGAAGAGAGAAAGTAGTCACACTTTGCTGTGGATTCTCTGTGCAAAGCAGCCTCCTCACTGGACTGGTGAAACAGATACTACTTGTCACATACTTGTTGAGTGTTGGCTGAACAAGGTGATCAAATTCCAGCAAGAGACCTTAATCTCAAAAGGGACTATTCATGTGAATGTTAGATATTCTGTGGTGTTTATTTGCGTGCAATTTTGGTACTCACAAAAAACCGTTTTTGTGTGCTCCCCAAAGACAGATCTTTGGTTCGTTACCTTTGACCTTAAGTTCTTTATTTCTCAATAGTTTGTGTTTAAGGAGCAACTAAGATCATGTTAGCTCTGGGCTTGTAATCTGGTGTACCCCAAACACTGTCCTTGCTATCCTGCTGATGTAAAGCTCCTTTCACTTGGAGGGAGAATGGCTTTTCCTGCCCCAGGCTCCATTTCCCCACATAGATGCCCCAGATCAGATTGTCTCCACTAATATAGATTGTTCTTGGACTGTTTTATCCCCTGAGAAGGTCTTTCTCTGTCAAGGTTGGGGATTATGGCTGTCTAACACATTTGGGTTTGTATGTTACTGATCTCACACACATGATTTCAGAAAAGTCATTGTAATACTGGTGGTTACTTTCCATAGGAGACATATGGATGTTGAATGGCTTTGAGTATTAGTGCCTCAAAGTTTGGACAGGGTGAAGAGGTGATGTCTCCTCTGATATTGATGGGTGTTACTGTCGTTGTTTCATTCACAGACTGAGTATCCCTTATTATCCAAAATGGATTTTTCTTTTCAGATTTCAGAATACAATATTTCAAATAATTTTGTGTGTGAACGTAAAATGCAAATTGAACCATCAAAAAGCAAAGGTGTCACTATCTCAAGCCACTCATGTGGGCAATTTCAAATCTTGGAGTATTTCAGATTTCTCCCAATAATGGGACACAAAGTGGATAACAACTGTTTAAAAAGCAAAACAAATTAAAAATAGTGCATTTAAAAAATAAAAACATAAACATAAATGTGATTTTAAAACCAATTAAACAATTTATAGTGGACTTCCGGCGAAGGCAAGATGGCGACTGCAGCAGGCGTCTAGAGCTCCAGGGATTTCTGGGCGTTCTGCTCCCTTCTACCCCAAGGCAGGGACCCCCAACAGGGTCCGCGAAACAGTGGGACCAGAGGCTGTTTCGCGGCCAATTTGGAGGTAGCGACTACCGGTCAACGGGCTCTCCCCTCAAGGGTGAGTCCAGGTATCGGGGCGCTACCGCCAAAACAAGTAGCCGCCGGGGAAGGGAGACACAACAGTGTCACATTAGTCGACCGCCTTCTTTTTAATTCACCAAGGAATACAAGGCAATAGAGAGAGGTTTCAAAGAGAAGGAGGGAGCAGGTCAACCCAAAGCGCCCCTTTCGAAAGGACGAAGAGGGCAACCATCAGGGATAGAACAAGAGGAGGCCCGGATCTCTCAAGTTGGTTCTTCGGACTCGGGGAAAAGCGCATGATCCAAGGCCTACCCGGCTCACCCGACTTACCCGGCTTCCCCTACGCTGGGACCAAGGACCGGTGAAGGGAGGTTGGTTCAGACCCCCCGGTCGGGAGGGGGCTGCAGAGCGCAAGTCCCCTTTAAGACGCCAGACCGGGAAAAGAGCCCACAAGGGAAGAAGCAGGAAGAGGCGGGACGGCGTGATGACGCGACGAGCGGCCTAAGGGAAGGGTGCTGCAGGGAACGCCGCGAAGTGACGTCACACGGAAGAGTAATAAGAAGAATTAAAGGGGTAGAGGCTTCAACCTTTAAAGTGGGCTGTAATTTGAGTGGCGATTTGGCCTGGGCCAGACTGATCGGACCGGGGCTAGAGCCTCAGAAGAGCCCCGCAAGAGAAGGAACGGGAGAACCGGAATCCGGATCCCGGATACCGGATATTGGATACTGGATATTGGATCCCAGACGGAGGTAAGGTGAGCCTAAGAGGCCGTGCAGCAAGAGAGGAGAGGGAGTGAGCAAAGAAGGGAGAAGTCTAGTCTAAGGCATGGACAAGTTCACCTCCTCAGCGAAGGGGAATAAGGGGCAGACGGGCTCTAACCCCTGTAGAAACTCGATCTCCACGTCAGGGGAGATCCAGGGGAGAGACCTCATCTCGGAGATCAGCAAGATGAAGGAAGAGCTCCAGGAGCAGATCTGTGAAAATAGCGAGAAGCTACAGGACAAGATGAAGGGTATGTTCAAGGAAGAACTGGGCATCATGAAAAAAGAACTAAAAGAGGAATTAAAAGAAGAACTGATGGTGATGAAAAAGGAAATGGAAGGGGTGCAACGAGAGCTCAAGGGGATCAAGACAGAGAATGTGGCGACCAAAAAACTCCAAAAGAAGATGGAGGAGAAAATACAGCAGCTAGAGATAACCAATAGGAAATTAGAAAGGCAGCAGGAGACAATGGCTATTAAAGAGACTGAGATCCAACTCAGATTCAGGAATATTGTCGAGAGCGAGTCGCAGGATCTGAGGGAGATAATAGCAGAACTCGCTGCAGAAGTGCTGGGCACAACAAAGGACTTAGTAATACCTAATATAGAAAATGCCCAGAGAATAAACTCCTTCTATGCCAAAAAGAACAAGGTTCCTCGGGACGTGGTCGTGACCTTCTCAAAGAGGGCTACAAGAGACGACATCCTGCAGGCCAAATCCAAAAAGCCCTTATGCTATAAGGGGGGTAATATTATAATTTTGAAAGAATTCACCCCCGCCTCGATAACCAAGAGGAAGAATTATTATTTCATCACAGACGAATTAAAAAAGGATTCCATAAAATTCAAGTGGGAAAGGAGGGAAGGTTTCTCGCTTTTTTACAACGGAGTTAAAAGATGGATCACCTCCGAAGAGAAGGCCCAGGAATTCTACACAGAATATAAGCAATCTCGGGACTCCAAGAAGACGGGGGAGAGGCAACAAAGAGACCTCGGGAGAGATCAAAGGAGCCCGAAGGCAAGCCACAAGACGCCAGCAAAGGAGAGCACGAAAGGAGGAAAAAAACGCCCAAGACCAGAATCAGCAGAAGCCCAGGAGGGACCTCCAAAAAGGGCCAACGAAGAAGAATCAGTTTTAATCGATCTTGAGCAGGATGGCATTGACAATCTATTCGAATAATGCCAACGGACTTAACTCGCGTAATAAAAGGAATTTAATTTTCAAACAACTTAAGACGGGACATTATGATTTAATAGCGCTACAGGAATCCCATATAATACCAAAACATGTACCACTCCTGGAGAGGAAAGAACTGGGGGAGGTATTCTTTTCGTGTGCCCAACAAAAAAAAAGAGGGGTGGTTATCTATGCCAAGGACCACCTAAGACCCACTTTGGCCTTTAAGGATAAAGAGGGACGTATAATCGGAATAAAAATCAAATTTGAGATGAGAGATATGTTGATTTGTAACATATACACCCCCACAGGCCCCAAGGGTAAGTTCATTCGATTGTTGAGGAAGCTGATTTCGGAGGAGAATTTCGACGAGCTTCTAATTATGGGAGATTTTAATGGGGTCATCGACCCCAATATGGACAAATCAAAGAAGAAGGTTAAGGGGAAAGGGCCAGACAACGGCAAGCTCCCGATTTCATTTTTGAATTTGAAAACAGACCACAGCTTAGTTGATGTATGGAGGGAAAGGAACCCCACGGAAAAAGATTACACATTCTATTCTGGGCGTCATCAAACATGGTCCAGAATAGACATGGTATGGGCCTCTAAGTCAGCGGCCATAAAAATGGATAAAATAAAAATAATGCCAAGGTTAAATACGGACCACTGCCCAATCATTCTGACTTTTCGTCAGAAGAGGCTAACTAGAAGGTGGAAATTAAATGAGACCCTCCTCAGATCAGAGGCAGACATAAAACATAACAAGGGGTTAATAAAAGAATATTTTGCTTTAAACAACACCGAGCAAGTTAGTGCGGAGACCCTGTGGGACGCAAGTAAGGCAGTGGTCCGGGGATATTTTATCCAACAAGGAGCACGTAAAAATAAGGCAAGATTTGAGGAAGAGAAAAACCTCCGCGAAGAACTCACGAAGAAGGAAAAAATGTTTAAAGACTGCCCGGGTAACCAAAAGATGGCCAGGGAGCTAATGAGGATTAAAAGTGAGTTAAATTCCCTCCAGATTGATCAAATGGCGAGAAACATGAAAAGACTGAAAATGCAGTATCTTATAAATGCAAATAAGCCAGGGAAGCTCTTAGCTAAGTTGCTTCGTAGGAAAAAGCAGAAACTCTGCATTACATCGGTTTGGAAGGGAAATACCCAAGTGTTTAAACAGGAGGAGATCGCAGCGCAATTCAAAGAGTATTATGCGAACTTGTACAAAGAGGACCGAATTGAGATGTGCGCTGTGACGCAATACTTAGCCAGGCATAACAAGGAGAAACTAACAGATTTGCAACGAGAGGACCTTAATCATCAAATAGGAGAAAGAGAGATAAGAGAAGCCATAAAGAAATTGCCCCGTAATAAAGCGCCAGGACCTGATGGCCTAACGGCAGTATATTATAAGTTGTTTCAGGACGAAGTTACTCCTCACCTGAAAACGGTAATGAATAATGTCCTGAGTAAAGCAATAATACCAGATTCCTGGAAAAAAGCACATATAACCTTTATACACAAAGAAGGTACTGATCCCCATTTGGTAAAGAATTACAGACCAATATCGCTTCTGAATAATGACTATAAGTTATTTGCTTCGGTAATGGCCAACAGGCTCAAAAATTTGCTGAGAGAGACTATACACGAAGATCAGGCTGGCTTTTTGCCGGGCAGATATTTAAAAGACAATATCAGGGCGATGGTCAACGTAATAGAGGTCTGCGAGAGAAATCCACAGACAGAATATGGGTTATTGTTTGTCGACGCTGAAAAAGCGTTCGACAACACCAACTGGAACTTTTTAAAACAGACGATTATAGAGAAGGATATGGGCTTTAGTTTCAAGAATACTATTCAGGCAATATACGCAGAACAGTCGGCGGAGCTTTTAATAAACGGAGAACCGGCAGGAGAAATCAAAGTACAAAAAGGAACCAGGCAAGGCTGTCCGTTATCACCGCTTTTATTTGTCATGACTTTGGAAATGCTTTTAGTAGTAATCAGGGCGGACGGAGAACTAAGGGGGCTACGAGCCAGAAAGGAAGAACTCAAGATAAAAGCCTTCGCCGACGACATTGCGTGCATAGTGGAGGAGCCACTTGAAACAATCACAAAGTGGTCAAAAAGGATAACAGAATTTGGGGCAGTGGCGGGTTTAAAGATTAACAAAGAAAAGACAAAAATAATAACGAAGAACATCAGCGAAGGGAGGAGGGTAAAGCTCCAGGAAATCTCCAACTACCAAATAGTAAAGAAGGTCAAATACCTGGGAATTATTTTAACAGGGAATAATAACCAACTTCTGAAAAATAACTATGGGAAAACCTGGGAGAATATCAAGGGGAAGTTGGAGAACTGGAGACTCCTGAACTTAAATTTGATGGGAAGGATTTCAGCTATTAAAATGGGGGTTCTCCCCAGGATGATGTTTTTGTTTCAAAATATTCCGATATTACGAACAAATTATTGTTTTAGAGTTTGGAAGACAGATATCCTCAAATTCGTATGGGGAGGCCAAAAACCGAGGGTAAAATATAAAGTATTATGTGATAAGAGAGAGAGAGGAGGACTAGCCCTTCCCAATCTGCAGCTCTATTATGAAGCTGCAGCATTAAGTTGGGTGAAGGATTGGGCTACCCTGAAAAACAAAAGGGCCCTAGCGGTGGAAGGTCTGGATGTGCGGCGAGGATGGCATGCTTATCTTTGGAACGATAAAGCTACCATAGAGAAGAGTTTCACGGATCATTATCTTAGAGCATCCTTACTCAAAGCATGGAGGAAATACAGACCACGCTTCTATACGAAGACGCCAATGTGGATATCGCCGCTGGAGGCAAAACATTTTAGAGAGATCCCAGCGAAGAGGTGGTACACCTACAAGCAGCTTATAGAGAAAACATCAACGGGCTGGCAATTGAGATCACAAGAATCTCTATACGAGTTGGGAATGGAACTCACCTGGTTCCAATATGCACAAGTGAAGGAACAATTCAAATCAGACTTATTAAAAGATTTTGAGCCCGTGGAGGGAACATGGGATAGAATAATGATATCAGATAAGAAGGTGATATCAACACTATATAAAAAGTTACTTGAGTGGGAGACAGAGGAGGAAATTATAAAAGAGACCATGGTCAGGTGGGCCCAGGAATTAGGCCACTCTATACTTTATAGAGACTGGGAAGAGATTTGGAAAGTTAAGTTAAAATATTCAGGGTTCTCCAACATCAGTGACAATTGGTATAAGGTGTTTCACCACTGGTATCATACACCAGTACGTCTGGCAAAGTGGTATAAGAACAAAAATGATAAGTGTTGGAAGTGTGAGGTTAACAGAGGCACTTTCCTCCACTGTTGGTGGTCCTGTAAGAAGGTGAAGCCTTTCTGGAGAACAATCCACTCTCATGTGACCAAAATGCTCAATTTAAAGATGGATCTAAAACCGGAATATTATTTGTTGAACCTAATAGATTTTGAAATTTCAAGTAATGAAGACAAGATTCTTTTTTGTTTGGCTGCTGCAGCACGAATAGAAATAGCAAGGATCTGGAAAACCAACAACGCACCGAGGATCGAGGATTGGTTAGGAAGGTTGAGGGAGATAATTGACTTGGACATGCTTAAAAATAGAGCATCTGACCAGAAACCGGAAAAATGGATCGACTGGAATCAAGTGATGACTTACTTAAAACAATGAGCGTGGAAGAGGAAACCAACTGAACGAGAGAAAAGGAGCCCGAAATCTTGTTTTGTGTACAAAGGGAGGAGACGGGAATTGTATCAGTCAGAGAACGTTTGTTTTCAAGAATAATTGTTGACCCTGCAACTGGACTGGGAGTCACCCATTATAGATTTTCAATTCTTCTACTTCTAGCCCCCCCTGTTTTTTTTCCTTCTTTCCCCCACGGTCATACCCTCCCCTGGTCCCCTTTCCCCCATCCCTAGCCTTTCCTGCCCTCCCCACTTATCCACCCCAGATCTTCCCTACCCAGATGTTTCACCCAACTTTTAAGTTCTGTATTGAAAAATGTTAATAAAAAAAAATTAAAATTAAAAAAAAAAACAAAAACAATTTATAGTATTAAAATTATAATATTACAATATTAAAAGATCACACTAACCATAAAACAGAGTGCCTCCCAAAATTAAGTGCCCCGTTTGCCCTGAAGATCCTCCTCTATGTTGAGATTTGTGATTTCAATTATTGTCTGGCAAGAAAGGGGAAAAACTGAATGTGTCTGGTGGGAATTAGAGGCTGAAGCAGAAGTGCTGTTGTCCCTTTTGCTGGATCTGTTCCTGAAATAATGTTTTCACAGCAAAGTTGCAAAACATGAAGTGGCTTCAGATATGAACTTGCGGTTTCAAATCAGCAAGATACATTATAAATCCTCCCTTTCGATATTTTCAACTTCCACACTGATTAACGCAGACTAAAAAATAATAGTTTGCTGCTATTTCTGTGTTAAGTGGGAGTTCAGCTAAATTTCCACATTTTTTTAATGATTAGCGGCACTGGGCTCTCACAAAACTGAAAAACCATGAATTAAAAAATTGCTATCTTTTGACCATAGAAGTACACTAGATTTAGAGATTCCTAGAGAAATCTTCTCTAGGCTGATTTTCTTTTGACATTTTTGGCCTGTTCCAATATCTAACATGTTTTCAATACAATTCATTTCCTAAACCAAGCCTAGGTCTTAGGTTTCAGATATTCCTGATCTCAATGTGAAAGCCCACAGTGACTTATAGTGAAAACCTAAAAATGTCTAGCTAGAAGTAAATCCTGTAACACTCAGGACCTCATCATAAAGCCCTGGCAAAGTGTCCCATTTCACCAAGCTTCTGGGAAGGAAAGAGGGAGCAATGGGGCAAATCTGACACATTGCATGCAGCTCCCTCTCAGCAATGCCTTGCCCATCACATGGGGAAAGCATTGCAATTGTGAGGAACCCTCTCGTGTTGAGAGGGAAGCGTCCAGTGATGCTTTCCCTTCAGTTGGAGGAGGGGCTTCCATAGAAAGCTCCCTTGCGTTGTCTGGTGCATAGCAAGTTCATTCGGAAAAGGTGAAAGCATCCTGGATGCTAAAATCACCCCGTCTGATGAAGTGGTATGTATAATCTGCTCCAGAGAATAATGGGCCCTATATCCCAGGATCTGATGTTCTCTCTAGGATCTCTAGGCCCTTCAGCATAACCTTTATCAACTACTGGTGGAAGTTGATCATAGAGTCACACTGGAGAACCTAGAGATTCCTAGAAAACATTTTAAATTAAATATGTGAAAGTCAAATATGCAAACATGGAGGAACAACTACAGTTGGTTTGTGGATCATTTTAACGAGTGATTACAATAGATCACCTCTCCATTGGATGAAGTTGAAGTTGTGAGCTATGCTGGCGGTGGCATAATAGCCACCGGTAGGGCCTCCCATGCCAGACAGGTCACAACCGAAGGGTCTGACAAAGAGTGTCAAACTGCAGTATGAGCTCTCTAGCCTTTTGGCAACCATCCTAGGAGAAAGAAAACTCTGATTTCAAACCTGGGCAGATGGTCCTCGTCTAACCCTGTAAGGTCAACCATCTAGAGAAGGAAACTCAAATCAAACCTACGACCCGAGGACCTCGCTGCCACCATCCAAGCTTGCTAGGCCCCGGCAGACGAACCTTTGGTTTAAAGAATGAGGCCAGTTCTGTGCACGCTGCGCTCCACCAGAAAAATCCATTGCACAGGCTCGAAGGACACATCCAACCTCCGAAAAAGCATCAACGCGCTCGTAGAAAGCATGGAATGAGTCCTTCTGAAGTATCTTCATTCACGAAGTAATGCCAGAGACAGTAGATCAATTTCAAATCAATGATGGAGGGGTGGATCTCTTTTTGGTTGGAATGTAAAATAATTATTGAATGTTTCTTTCTCAATAAAGCAGACTGTGGGCTTATGCAATATTACCTTGATGTAGACCCCAGGATTTCTTCCGCATCAACACACATATGCTTACACTGTTAGTCTCAGTCAGGGACAGTCCTACCGGTAGGCAAAGGACGCCACCGCGTGGGGCGCCATCTGGGTAAAGGGCGCATTCCCCCGTTTGCCAGACAGCGTCCGGCCAATGTTCTGCTTTTGGGCCTTGCCCTTGTGCGCTCCGACGCCGTAGCAAACCTCCCTGCTTGCCTCCTTCCTCTGCGTGCAAAGCCGACCGCACCTGATCCGGAAAAGAGGGGCAGGAGGCCAGTGTCGCTGCCCCCGCGCAGCTTGGCTGGGCGCTTCTATGGGAGGGGCGCTAGGACCCTGGGGCGCCCCGAAGGAAGGAGGAAGGGAGGGAGCACCGGCGGCGTGCTGCTGGGGAGCCGCGGAAAGCGCTACTGCTGCTGCTGCTTGAAGGAGCGCCTCGCCAGGAGCGGCCACAGAGAGACCCCTCTCAGCCCGGACCATGGACCACCGACTCAACGGTAAGCAGCCGAGCCCACACTGGATCCCTCCTCCTCCTCCGTTTGCAGCCAGGTGCGGGGATTGTGAGGCCGTTGCCCCGCGAGATCTTGGAAGCTAAGCATGGATCTTGGAAGCTCTTCTTAGGACCTGGATGGGAGGCCGCCAACAAAGACCCGACACCGTTAGTTAGGCTGCAGTTCCTTCAGAGGGAGGAAAGGACCCGGCGAAGCTTCTGGGCATGCGCAGGGAAGGGGGGGAGCAAAATAATGGGTTTTTTGGTGGGGGCTCCAAAATAATGTTAAAACCATTTAAAATTACCTTAGACCATCCCTGGTCTCAGTTTCCAAAAACAGATTACAACCAAGTTCAAAAGATGTAAACACACTTATCCAAAACCAAACACACACAACTACAAGTTAATTCTTGTTAACTACAAGCTAATTCCGCCCATCTACTCTGGCAGCTCTTTACCTGCCAACATCATCCAATCTGGGGCTCATTCACTTTCTTACTCCCCAATGTCATATGTGCTGTCTTTCTGTGTGCTATATTTTGGCCCAAGGGAATAAACGGACACACATCTCTGAGATGGCCATACTTAACAACCCATGACAGAACACTTCAACCTTCCACTCTGACATTCTTTCATTGACCTTAAAGCAGTTGTGGCAGAGGAAGGAAACTTCAAAGAGGGATTAGAGCTGCTGAGTTACAATTCATTAAAGGGATTTGAGTCTATCACCAGAGAGATTATGTGGCAGCACTTACCTAGAGCCCGGACATTTGAATTAGCTGTAATGGTTGTGTGAATGACCATAGTTAATAATGTATCAGTACTTAACTGTTAGTACTTCACTGCACTTAATTTCACTCTGATCTCATTTTCTACTATTTAACAATCATGTGTATTGCATATATGAATGTCTGGCAAATACATCATGTATCTGATGGCATTAGTTATAGTCAATGAAAGCTCATATTACAAGTGTAACACATGATATGGTTACCTCTTTATTTTGGGGGTGAGTGCGTGAGTTTACATCAGCGACATTGGGGAAGCTCAACATGAACCACACCTGGAAAGTCCATAGGGCCAGGCCCATGGAAATTCATGAGAGCTGCCTGTACATGAATTGTCACACAAAGACCGGAAACTAATATTCCCAATTGCTCCGTTCTTCTTCTGTTTTCTGCTTGGTTCTATGCAAATGAATTCTTCATAACATGACTTGTAACTGACTTGAGTAAAAGGAATGATTCTATGGCAAGCAGGAAAGAGTAAGGGATTTGTTGTGGCTGGAACAGAAAGCTTATATGATGATTAGGATGTTTTGTTCCAGACCCTACCAAGGTAAGGGCTAGATTGGTGGTATATTTCTGTCCAATTGGGGAGGCCCCACTTTGCATACTTTTCCTCTGATCCCCTTATTATTAGGTGATAGCCAAGATATTTCAAGGCAGAGCAAGGTTTTTGCAGTTTTCTGCTAGTAGTATGGTGCCATTTGTATGTCTTAAATGTTTGGAATTTCTTCCACAATTTGTCACACTTTCTTCCTACAAGTCTAATCCTGCTTTATATACGATATATCCAGCAGGTAAATTAAACAGATAAGGTGAGAGAATACAACCTTGCCTGACCTCCCTTCCCAATTGAAAACCATTTCTTTGTATTTTATCTTGACAGTAGCCTCTTGTATTAACTGAAGTTTATGTATAAGGACAACAAAATGTTATTGCACATCCATTTCTTTAAGAGTGATTCAGGGTCTCTTCATGAGCAATACAATCAAAGTACAGCAATACAATCTATAAAGTACAGGCTGGTTTTCTTTTGACATGTTTTGGCCTGTTCCATTATTTAACATATTTGCAATATAATCCCTACTGCCTCTTCCTTTCCTAAACTAAGCCTAGACCTTAGGTTTCAGATATTTCGGATCTCAATGAGAAAGCCCGCAGTGACTTATAGTAAAAATCTTAAAACGTCTATGCAGAAGCAGATCCCATAACACTCAGAATCTCATCATAAAGCCCTGGCAAAGCACCCTGCTTCACCAGGCTTCTGAGTAGGAAAGAGGGAGCAGTGGGGCAAATCTGTTGCACTGCGCGCAGCTCCCTCTCAGCAACATTTTCCCCATCACATGGCCATTGCGGGGAAGCCTCCCATGTTGAAAGGGACGCATCCAGTGACACTTTCCCTCCAGTTGGAGGAGGCGCTTCCATAGGAAGCTCCCTTGCATTGTATGATGGGCAGTGAGCCCATTCATCTTCCAGACAGGGTGGACGCATCCTAGGATGCTAAAATGTACTTATTTATTTATTTACAGCACTTCTACCCTACCCTTCTCAGCCCGAAGGCAACTCAGGGCGGCATACTGATTGGCAACAATTAGATGCCACAACACCCCCCCCACCAATTAAAAACAGTTAAAACACATAATAAAAACTATATAAAATCATTTAAACTATAATAATTAGTGTCTTCCAGTTCAACTCCTTATCCTTTTGCATCATTTAGGCCATTCCATGTTCATTATTTCACAATACTGTATTCATCTGGTTACACTGAGGTTCCAAAAGCTTGCATGAAGAGCCAGGTTTTCACTCTTTTCTGAAAGAGCAGGGGGGAGGGGGGCAATCTAATATCCCTGGGAAGAGAGTTCCACAGCCGAGGGGCCACCACTGAGAAGGTCCTGTCTCTCGTCCCTGCCAAACGCGCCTGTGAGGCAGGCAGGATCGAGAGCAGGGCCTCCTCAGACGATCTTAAATTCCTGGTAGGTTCGTAAAACCACTCCATCTGATGAAGTGGTATGTAAAATCTGCTCCAGGGAATTATGATAAGTGATTCTCAACCTTTGGTCCTCCAGGTTTTCTGGACTTCAACACCCTGAAATACCATTCAGTTTACCAGCTGTTAGGAATTGTGGGAGCTGAGGTCCAGAACACCTGGAGGACCAAAGGTTGAGATTCACCGAATTACAATTTTACCCTTGTGGTTCTGCTCAGTATGCAAACATAGTCCAAGCTGCTGCTCCTGCCCATTTTATGTGACCATTCACTCTTCAGCTCCAGCCCTCTCATCTAGTGAACATACTATGTAAGCACCTTAGAGTAAGAGATGTGACTTTTGTGTATAATTAAAAAGGATCCCACTCCAAACAATGCCATTTCCTATGTACTGTTCCATCCATGTTCATATTGACAGTGGCTATGTCTAGTAATCCTTTTTCATGCTACATCACATCCCTGAGGAATTTAGCAGCTTAGGTTTTCCTGCTGCTGACTTGCAGACTTGGATACATCAGGAAGCAATCAACTGTGAATTGTTACACAGCTGCAGTTCCAAAACCACAGCTGGCAAGGGATCAGCAGTGTTAATGCCTTCCATCACTTGCTTAAGTTAGATTCCTTTGAAACCTCCATTCCTAACTGCTGGTATTTTTCAAGCCCTTTTCTTAAGGCTGCCAAGAATACACAGTTATTTGCGCAGTGCAATTTCTTGGCAGCCCAGCTAGCAACTACAACCTTGGTGCAGACTTGATGCAGGCTAGCAATTGGGATTTTAGGGAGTTGATGAAGCCAGTCAAAGAAATGAAAATAAACCCACACGTGCAAAGATAGAATGAGAGACTCCTGGTTTCCCAGTTTTTGGAAGTTTTATTTGGCTCATTTGGCTTCCTTCATAAAAATGGACATTCACACCAGGCAAGGGGTATTTGTGTGTGTGAATGTCCGGTATCTGGAAGCAGATAAAACCTTGAGCTCTTTTGGAGTGTCTGCCCAATGAGGCTGGGAACTTGTTCATGGAAATGCTCAGGGCTGGTTTTCCATACATATAAATTGGATTTTTCTCCTATATCCAACCCTTGAGGTTTCATGACCGTTATGACATAATTTCCCTTAAGACAGCCAAAATCTAGATTGGAGGAAGTATGAGGTAGTTGCATCTCTTTTAGACATGAGAAAGCTAATGTGAAAATGCTGTTAAACTTTACCTTAATATGTTACATCCATTGTATCTACACTGAAAAGTTAGTTTTTAATTATACATAAATCAAGTTTACAGGAAACATATATTTTGATCTAAAAACTGTAAGGCAGAATCACCCCAACCCTCATCTCCAAGTAAAAAAAAATGCATGGTTTATATATTGCATTTAAGAAATGAAATTGAGCAATTTAATATGGCTACAGATAGTGAGATCCAAGCTGTAGATACAGAGTCCCGATATATGGTTACCGATACTGGCGACAGGCAGTTCTGTAGGTCCGTGTGTCTGGCAAAACGATGAAGCCCGATATTCCCAAATAAATTTCACCAAGTTGAAGAAGAAACCACCAAGGTTATTTATTAAGTCAGCCCATGGAATCTGCCAAAGTAAGCTGAGATAATGTAACATTGCAAAACAGACATTTTTCTACAGTTCAACCCTTTGAAATTCCAGCTCCCGCCCCAGCTGGAACCACTTCACCCAGATTGGTTAAGCTCCATTGATGTCATGAGGATTCTCCACAGAGGCGGGACAGCGGCACCCGCCTGCTAATAGGCCTGCTACTCCCAATGCTGATTCCTGCCCTCCAATGGCTGACGAGGGCAGGATGGAAACTTCTGACAAGAAGACATAGTTTCAAGATTGGATTACATTGTCCCTACTTCAGGGCAAACAATGAGGGGTCATCAGGTCCCATATGGTTTATTGTCAAGATAAGTGTGATATGAGTCTCCAGCAAATGTGTTCAGTACCTCTGGCGCTGTTCTCCATTGAGTCCAAAAGCAGAAATATAGTCCATGTTGATAGGATTAAGTGGTCAGTTCATGGGAAAAGGAAAATGTCATTGTTGGAGAACAGGGCATGACCTCTTGGCATTCTGGTAGTCATACCAGGTGATGAATAGTGTTATTGTCCAGGTGACTGAAACAAAGGACAGGTGGCTCTGCAAATGGATCCTGTCATCCTCTGCACAGTCGGAGGTCTATGGGGCCAGTAGAGATGGACTGGCCCAAAGGTGATGGGTGATTGAGTCCTTCTCATGTAGATGATGTTCAGGAAGACAGCTGGATAAACTTCCCAGGGCATGGAGTGCTGGCAAAAGGTCACTGGAAGATCATGATTGGTGGCACACTTCTTCAGATATATATATATACACTAAAAGGGAAAAGTAAAGATCTGTGGATACTGGGGCTCCCACTGAGGAAACCGAAGCACCCATGGGGATGGGAGGTTGGCAAAGGGGTTCAGAGAGACCAAAGAGTGGTTAGTAAGAGGGAGAGAATAAGCTATGGGGGCCGTGAGGGCCATGTGGCCCAAGAAGCCACCAGGCTGGCTTCAGAGGGTGGAAGCGAGAAGAAAAGACAAAAAAGAGATATAAAGAAGCAAAAGTTGAGGATAACCATGTTTATTTAGGGATTAGAAACCATATAACTAGTAATAAGGGGAAGATTGTTGCAAAAAATATTAGAAAGTCTCCTGGGTGCTAGTAACTGCTGCTGGGCTCCTCCAGACTACTGATCATCCGCAAAAATGAATTTTTAAAATCAAAAGGGTTCCCACCAGTTGCAGCGTGTCCCCGTCGCAGCTCCAACCGGAGAATTAATATGTATTTTGACGGGGGCGGGGGGGTGGGTGGCTTGGTTTCCATGTTTGGCAACAGAAACAACAAACAGCCATCTCTATGGGCTTAATGAACATGAACAATTCTCTTTACTTTCTCAGAAATATTGTGGAGAAAGTTCAATAAATCAACTGATTCTTTGTAGTTATGGAGTTTACTGTTATTTAGGTTCTTGTATCTTTCCCCTTTTGCTAAATGGCCAAGATCATTTCTTTTCTTTTTTCAGGATACATGGAATACAAAGGAAAGGAAACGCTCCTAGAGAAAGGCAATTCAGATTCCCAACAGATTCAGAACATTTAACGCAGTCTTTTTTATATGCCAAACCTGTTCAGCAGCCTCGGAAAACCACCACTCTGAGCAAGGTTTACCTCAAAATGTTGCTCAACGTTGGATGAAGAGTTTATTTGATATTTATGGCCTATCTTGTAGTCTAAAGCAACAACACGTTTCTTGACTGGAAGAATGCGAGCTCTTGTTTGATTTCTAAAGCTGCAGCAGCCACACCTTGAAAAAGACAGATCTGTCATTTGTCATTTAAATCAATTTATATTAAAGAATTATAAAAAATATTATAATCTAATCACATATTTAAATAGAACAAAAATTCATATATGCTTGTGTATTTATTGATGTTGAAACTAGTAATTAAGTGTATATGTGCATTTATATATTATTTTAAGTGGATATATATTATTTTTAATCTATGTTTGGACAGAGTGGGTGAAATTTGGAATAAGTAATACTGCACTGAAATCTGCCTTAATTCCCACATTAATACCAACTTAATTGAATAGATTAGTATTAAAATGTATGAAACAGTAAGTTATCATGTAGCAAGGAACAATTTAAAGGAGTTTTCTGAGCAGCAGTTCTGCTCCTTAGAGATAAAAATGTATATACAGTATAAAAATTAAAATACTATTTTCTGTTTCTAACCCAAAACTCTGCTGGCTAAAATGGCATTCATTATATATAAAATAATACCAAATTTAATGAATCCTTTTGAGGGTATTTTTGAGCCACATTTTAACTCCTCCTTCCTTCCTTCCTTCCTTCCTTCCTTCCTTCCTTCCTTCCTTCCTTCCTTCCTTCCTTCCTTCCTTCCTTCCTTCCTTCCTTCCTTCCCTCCTCCCTCCTCTCCTCCCTCCCTCCCTCTCTCTCTCTCTCTCTCTCTCTCTCTCTCTCTCTCGCTGTCTGTCTGTCTGTCTGTCTGTCTGTCTCTGTCATATGCATATCCTTTCACTTCTTTCCATTTGTTATTCTTTTCCAGTGTTATTGGCAAGATCTGTATGATCCCTATCTGTCTCTAGTGTCCTGTTTCCTCCATCCTCTTTAGTCTTTGCATACGACTAGTGGTAGTAATACCCTCCAGGATTCTCTAACCCACATAACATTATGCAATGGTCAGAGAAAATGGGTCAGATGAAATGTTTTCCTTCCCTCATACTAGAACGGAATAGTCGGAGATTGGATGAAGGCAAAAGGAACCACTTCCAGAATTCGTAGTGCTGGTTGCCACCTTAGAATACTTTTAAAGGGGATCAGGCAAATCCATAGATGATAAGGATTTCAACAGCTACTGGTCATGATGGCTCTGTATTACTTTACTCCACTTTTAGTATGTGTTTCTAAACAAGTTGAACACTAAAATTCATATCTTCTGTAGAACAGCTTAAAACAAACACTCTTCAAAACTGAGATATAGAAAAGATTTGTGGGGTGTGCAAGTTTGAGCATGCTGTCACCTTGTGGAAAATAATATTTCTTCCTGTCATCTCTGGAAATATTGATTTAAATCACATATATTTTTGAAAGAGAGCAAACAGACTGGAAGAACAAGAACACTCTTTTCAGCCAGTTAAAGTGCTTGGAATTAAAGATGTGAAACCAAGGGTTCCCCCAGTGACTCATGGCTTTGAAGAATATGGGGTGTGGTGAGGTTTCCGGGCTGTATGGCTGTATTCTAGCAGCATTTTCTCCTGACGCTTCACCTGCATCTGTGGCTGGCATTTTCAGACAGTACAAACATGGCTTTTAAAATGGAAAAAAATCCTGGTTAAAATAAGCACATCTGTTACAAGGAATGGTATTAGGGAAATGTTGCTAGGTGAGGAAGATGTATTTTTAGTCCTACAAAACACCGTTTTTGTTTTTGTGAAGGATTTAAGGAAGGAGATGCTATTTGGAGAAGAGACGGGAAATGGAACTTGAAACTGAGCCATAAAGAAGACTAAAAGCCTGTCTACACAGGCCAAGTAACCCAAAGTGGGTGAGAGGTCAGTCCTGGGTATCCCCATGATGCACAGTGTCCCCCCCCCCCAATGCAGGGTAAAACTGCTTAATGTGATTTTGTCTTACATTAAATAAAGTTTGGGAATGTTCCAGTGCATCCCTGAAACTCTGAAGAGGTGCCACACTTCAGGGTGGTGTGAACATTTGGGCTGGTTACTATGAGGAACCAACTCCATTGTTCACATAGATCAGGGCTGCCTCTCTGTGGTGCAGAGAAAAGGGGATGGCATTTATCTGTGTCATTTTTTTATGCTGTAGTTGTAGCCATGGAGCTCTCTGGAGCTCTGTGGCTGCTGATACAATGACCAAAATATGACACTGGTACATGTGGCTATCCAGCAAGGCTGATCTGGGTTCAGCCTGACTGAACAGTTCAGACTCTGTCCCATCATTGCAGTGGGATGAAAGTGGGCACACCTGGACCAATCCCTGCATTAAATGGATCATGTAGATGAGCCCTAAGGATTATTGGATGCTGTTCGATTGCCTTCTTTTTCCCTCTAGATGCTAAAGGCTGAATATGAGAAAATGCCAAGAATTGTGCTGTTCTCTGTGAGCCCGCCGCTTATGAGTCCTTTCTTCTTAATGTCAAAAGAAAGGAGGCTTATGGCACCTTTAAGGCTGCATCTACACTGCCCTATATATCCCAGGACCTTTTTTTAGAACCTGATTCCAGATTATTTGCTTTGGACTGGATTATATGAGTCTATACTGCCAGACAATCTGCCATCAAATAATCTGGGATTGCATCCTGGGATATAGGGCAGTGTAGATACAGCCTAAGACTAAGTTATTTCAGCACAAGCTAATTTAGCTCAAATGATTGTGTTTTATGGTAGCATGAGCTTTCATCACTTCTATTCACTTCTTCTACAGGATCATACCACCAACTGTTCCAATTGAGCAATGACCATCCCAATTATCTCTTTCATCCAACATTTAGGTGAAAGCAAACAGTTGCGGGCATTCCTAGCTTATGCTCTTCCTTACTGATATATTTTACCATCTTGGCTACATTCTGATGTTACTTGGCTACCTGTATTCTGGTTTTCACTTGTGAGATGTTGCATGAAAGATACCTCCTTTCATGCAACATATACTGTCATGACTTGTGGCACTCTTGGGATTGATCACCACCAATGGTTTAGATGGCACACTCTCAGTGGAAGGTTGCCTTGCCCTTGAGTTCGATCAGATGTGGAAGGCTTAGAAAATGCCACACAATTGAAATGCCCTGAGGTTTTCCAAATGGATGGGAAGAAATTTACAGTCGGCTGGCAGCACTGTGGATGACCCACACCACACAGAGTGGCAATGCACTGCCACAAAGAAGGCACAGTTAGCACTTAAACAATAACATCCAGGACCCAAGCAAGTGAAAATATGGTGTTTCTACCACCTGAGTCCCACACATGTTTATAGGATATTTGGTTCAGGGCAGGTCAGGTCAGGCCATTCTGTGAATAGTGTACAGGAAGTTTGAATTACAGTGTTCCCTCACTTATTGCAGGTGTTACATTCCAGGACCACTCGCAAAAAGTGAAAATCCATGAAGTAGGGATGTTATATATGTATATCGAGTTCCGAGGGTGAGGCAGAAACGAGGAGAGATTTAAAGACATATGCACACCTTTTTTTACTAGCTATCTCTGCTTTGCTTTGCAATCTCTATTGATTGGCTGTCTCTCTCCCTCTTCCACACTCCATTGTTGCCAGGAGCGGGATTAGAATGCCTATCTGGGCAACGGCAACCATTCATAAACTGGGAGGCAAAAACCCACAAAACTGTGAGTCTGCGAAAGCAAACTGTGAAGTAGTGAGGGAACACTGTACATCATTTTAAAAAGGAGAAGCTTCTACAGGCGCAAGGCCAAGTTCCTTTCTTTTTGCCTTCAATGGACAAGTTGCACCTGGACAGGCAAGAGCAGATTTTGATTCTGTGTCCTCTTCAAGTTTAATTGGCAAGAAGGACAGCAGGACCGCTGACATTTTCATCCTTTCAACGGAAATGCAAGTGAAGCACAAACAGCTCTGTCAAGGGTTTGAAATCTCCACTGATCCTGAGTATTCAGCACTTCTTATTGACATTGCATAATCTTCCAAATCAATATACTGATCACACTACACATATTTAATATGAATATAAAACATTAGTGTTTGTCGGAAACCCTGTGGACAAATCTGCCTGTGATTCTGCTAATAGAGTTCCTGCCTGACACAGTTTGAGTACAATCATGAATTTAACTGAAAGCAATATCATTTGTGTGAAATTTTCTTATTAGTTACCGGAAGTTATTTATTAGTCACAACACAGCATGCTTAAAATGTGGGAGCATGGAGTTTATTAAGTATTTAAATTGCATTAATTTGACTCATAAGATGACAGAAACCAGTGTGTGTGTCCATCGATCAGCCCTAGAATGGTCTGGGGCCAGTGTACTTAAGGGACCACCTGTCGCCTCTCAGGGCCTGGGCACACTTGACCTCCCTGAACAAACCACACAGCTTTGAGGTACAACACAGTTTTATTGTGCAGGAAGTAAGGAAAGCGTGAAGGCTAATACAAAGCCTTAAAGTAGCAGCAAACAGGAACAGCAGGTAAATATACTCCTGCAGCGGGGATTCCAAGCCGGATGCGCAGGAAGAGTCTCCAAACAGATTCCCTCCGTTTCGGTAAACGGGCAGCTTGGAAAGCAAGGCAGTTTAGCAGCAAAGTCTTTTCAGGAACAAGGCTTGAGCAAAACGCACACAGAGTTCAGGGATCCAAGGCAGCCCGTTGGAAAGGGCGGGAGTAGCTTAAGGCAGGCCGTTCACGGCCGGTGCTTCAGAGTAGCATCTTCCTTGAGCAAAAGTTGATCCGAGATCCAGCCTATGGTGAGGGACTCACAGATATAGGATTCTGTGACCAGTTCCGGTACGTCGAACATCAAGCCCAATGATTAATGAGAAACTATATGTTTATTGTTACCTAAGGTCCATCGGAATGTGCCTGCCAATTACCGGGCACAGATGTGCTTGTGGGGAGTAGTTTATGGCTCCTCCGAAGCGCCTTGCAAAAGGGAGGCTAGTTTTGGTAATCTTGGAGGTAGTTATCTATGCATTCCGTACCAGTTTCACACGAGAATGCAGAGAGGCCCTGCTGGGGCCTGGGCAGTGTCAAACTGATGGGTTAACTACTTAACAGGCCTGCTGGCACAATGTAGACCCAAGCAAATAGGCGGCCTGAAGGTGCTGTGGTGTGACACCGCCTCACCCTATATTGCCCCACCAGACCACTGCGTTCAGAGTCACATAACCTCCTTGCAATCCCAAGTTGTAAGACCTTTCATTTGACTTCAACACGGAGGAGAACTTTCCATATTATCGCTCCAACACTTTGGAACGCGCTCCCTCCAGAAGTTCGTGCTCTTTCTAGTTTGTTGGCTTTCCGGAAGCCCTGCAAGACCTTATTGTTCCAACAGGCGTCTGGCCCTTAAAATTTCAGGCCCTCTGACAGTGGAAACTGCAGGCCCTCTGATGCCTGCTACCATGCGTTTTCAGGTTGTTGTATTACTTTTATGATCTTTTAATGTATTTTGTATATGTTGTTTTAACTGTTTTATTGTGTGTAAATCGCCCCGAGCCAGATGGGAGTGGCGACGGACAAATCTAAATAAATAAATAAATAAAAATGTAATGAATCCTGCCATACTTCTCTGTTAGGAAATGGAGAATGGTTGATAAATATACTTACATTTTTTTCAGTTCAATTCTGTCCATGGATTTTCATTTGCTTGAATTTCCTTGTAGCACGCTGGCAAGACAGAGTACCACAGGCAGCTACCGGAAGAGGCCATTTGTCATGGGATGGTGTCTGTGGGACTGCGTTTCTCCAGCATGTGAAAACAGAGAGAATATGGGAGAAACATTCATGTGATAAGATCCTTTTTCTGTGTCATCACATTTTCGGAATGATTTGTAAGCAGCCTGGAAGATGAGTCCTTCAAATTACCTTATTGAAACTATGGACCTCTGTCTGAGTTTGCTTTGTGCCTTCTCCTGGTCTCCTGGATCCAGCCCCTTTCCTAACTGTAGGCTACTACTGTCACTAACATATGCCAGAACTTCCCAGTCCCCTTCCTTGCCACTTCCAAAGTAAGAGTTTCCACTTCTTATTTGGTAAAGGCAAGTTACTCCAGTCTCTGCTTACAACCAGTACCATATGCCAGAGGTTTCGTAACCTGTGCTTGAGTGTATTTTGTCATTAAATACACAGTCTATATGTCTTGACTTTGGATTATTGCCTGAGCATATTTCCCTGTTTGAGGAGTATTTATGCACCACTCTATTGGGAAACAGTGCAGATATTTGCATCGTGCATGCAAGACCACTGGTAAAGGTTTCCTTTGTTTCACTAGATTGTATAAACAAATATGAAACTCTGTCTGTGTGTGTGTGTATGGAGACCTGCAGTAACACGTACATGCTAATGTAATATCAAAACAGGAAAAAGGATTCAAGGGCAGCTGAAATAAAGCAGGAAAGAGTATGGAATTACAAATAAAAGCTGGAGAGGCTGGTCAGAAACGGAATATTGAATGCACGTATTAAATGTTAGACTAGGATTACAATGAGCGTTCTTCTACACATACTTTCAGAGGAGGTTCACTTTCATTCAGCTCTATTGAAACCCTTGAATGTGCTACAAACAGTTTTGTTATTCAGTTAAGAACTGAATGGAGGGCATGCTGCTCTCACAGGGACACCTTTGTATTTCCTCAACTGCAACCGGAGAGAGTTTCTTTGAATGTTTCTTTAATGGGCTTCAGTATAGATGATTTTCCTAGTAACAACTTAATTGCGTTTCTGTTTTCTCACGTGCCGGTGCAATTATACTGGCAGCGCATACTATGGTATTTCTCACACAGCCCCCTCCCCCCTATTTTAATTTTGGAGCAGCGGCAAACCCACCCAGTGAAGTCAGTTTGGGCTTTGGGTCCAAAGCCAGCCTTTCTTTCATTTTCTCTCTTCTCCTGTGGCACCTCATCCTGGCATTTCTAGTTAATAAAAATGACATTTGATGCTCTTTTGTGGCACCTAATGATCTGTCTGATGCAGCCAATGATATCGGAGGTGCCCCCCCCCCCCAGGACTCTGTAAAAGATAGTTCAAAACCAAGGAATTCATCGTTTTGCCATCTCTTCCCCATGTGGGAACCTAAGGCTCTTCCCATGGCCCCACATGGCAATGCCCCTGTAACCCACACTTTATGAACTTCCTTGAACTTTTATGGACTTTTGCTCACTTTTGGAAGACTTTCAGTAATTTTCTGGAAACTTTTTCTCGCCAAACCCCATTGACTATCCCCAGGTTTTATGAATTCTAATGGACTCTAGTGGGTGGGATGGGTTGGCATATATGAATGTATTCCCTATATGCTCTCCCCTTCCCTGTGTTCCTATATGAAGATATGAAATGCCACCTTTTCCTGACCCCAACATACCCAGGAACAGGAAATCCCTCATTTCCTGGGCTAGTTAATCTCCTAACACAAAGGATTTATCAAGAACATTTGCATGAACAATACCAGCAGACACATTCCTTCAAACTTTGGAGTCGGCTCATTTGAAGGAAATGTCCCTTGGGCACGCGCTTTCAGATCTTGGAGCATGGTCATCTGAAAGACGTGCCCCATGGTAATTTTTGTCATTCCTCACAAAGGGAACATCCTGCCTTCGGGGGGATTTGGGTGTCCCATCTCCCTCACCCTTTGTTTACATTCTCTTGACCAAAACCAAAGACAAGATACCATCAATGGAACCCATATCTGGGATTACCAGGGTCTGGCATCTGCGCCAGACCAAAATATTTCATTTCCTTCACTTGGGACAATACAAAAGCTAGCTTGAGGACTCTTGAAAGTAATCACCAGCACTTGGACAAACATTAGTCATTTTAATCCACCCATCATTTCCTCCTGGTTCATTTTTCCCCGCTTGGACTGCCTCCTTCGCTCTCATTGGTCGAGAGCCCAAAGTGGTGCTGGCTTCCTGATTGGCCGAGGCACGGCAAAGTCTGCTGCGCTTCCCTACCAGCTGATGACTCCATCAAATCGGCTTGAAGCCGGCAAGGGAGCGGAGCATGGGGAATTTGAACTTTGACAACTCTATTTTTTTTAATAAGAATATAATGTTTTGCATTGTACGGTATGTCAGCTTTTGGGCAAATGATTGCAGCTTGACATCCACTCCAGCTGGAACGAAATAAACATCTCGGTGGCATTTCTTCAACTTGGTGAGATTTTATTTGGGGAATTCAGGGAAAATTCAATTGGTTGCTTCCTATCTCTCCAAGGCTATATCGGATCCTCTCTGGTGGGTCTGACTGGTCTCTGCTTTCATGGCAAGATCCCCAAATTCTTGCTCGATATCACCATCACACTCCGCTTAAAGTAAGAAAACCTCATGACATAGGCCACAGGGTAATTTTAAAATGAATGAAATAGTACATCTCATCATCGAGTTGGAAGGGGCCTGCTTGTCCATTAAGTACAGAAGAATCTCAAACTGAAGTATCACCAGTAGAGTAGCTGACGACTTGCTTAGGGGAGATGTCTGGAGAAAAATACTTTACTCCTCTTCAGGCAATTGATTCCAATGCCAACACTGAAAGACCTGCTTTCATATTTCCTAATGCAGTGGTTCCCAACCTGTGGTCTGTTGACCACCAGTGGTTTGCAAGAACAAAAATATGGTCCACGGCCTCACCTTTACTACGCTGTTGCCTCCAAACCACATGGCAACAAGAGTGACTGGTCTCGCAAAACCCTCTTATAGTGCCAAGGAAAGGGGGGATGTCGGGAAGGGAGAGGCTGACTACTCACAAAAGATTTCTACTACCACATCAGCTCTAGATTATCAGATATAATTTTCTGTGGGCGAGCATATGGCGACTACTGGATGGCATATTTTCTATATCAGAAACTAGAGCTGATGTTGTCTACCCAATGCAGTTTTCTGAATCAGCACCCCAAATAACCAAACCAAATCTAAAGTTCACCAAAATCTGATTTGTAACTCTTTTGGTACTAATGTTAGAGAGCGGTCCCTGGTCAAAATGGTCTCTGGTCAAGTGGACCCTGGTCAAAAAAAGCTTAGGAACCACTGCCTTAGTGCCAATGCTGCTAAAAAAAGTTTCAAGCTAAACAGAAGTCAAGGAAGAAAAAAGTTGCTGGATGGCTATAAATAGATTTTGTAAAGAGCTTTAGTATAAGACACTTTGTTAAATGAGATATTTACAGATCTAAATGAATCAGATTTAATGTGATTCTATATCAGAATTTGTACGTCTGTAAAATAGTTTACTTGTTGTACTTCATATAATATTTACATTTCACACTATCTTGCATTTTCTCTTCTGTTTTTTTTACAGAGTTTTGTATTTTACAAAATGATCAAAAATAACTCCATCCATATCAAGGAATCCAGTAGGTATTTTTAAGATATTGTGGGGAGGAAAAGCCTCCTGTCAAATATCTACCATTTCTACTGAAGATCTGACAAGGTAATGGTGAAGAATGGTGCCTTCAAGTTCCAGAGTAACATTTTATAGATATCAGGAACAACACTTTTTTAATGCAATGAACTCTCTTGCTAGATCAGATCGTGGGCCTGTCTGGTCCACCAGCTTGTTAGGACACTATACCTTAGGAGAGGATATTTAGCCCTTCATCCTGTATTCCTGGAACTGGTAGTCCTTTCTCCCTCCACAGAGCTAATTTTAGCTTGGAAGTGGGGATTGACATTGGGGGAAAGGAAGAGGAGGAAAAGTTAAATCCCCGCTGCCTAGAATTCCACTTCCCTGATCTTCAAAGCCGCCCCCATGGAGTCACCAATTAGCAAAACAAAAGCTACAAGGGGGATTTAATCACGGATCAGCCGTGTTATGTCTAATGTGTCCCTTAGATCACTAAGACCCACAGCATGACCTTGGGCAATTGACCCACTCTCAGCTCCATTTGCCTCCTCGGCGGGATGTAGATAAAATTAGGATGACGATAATTGTGATAATTATCATTATAGTTACTTTATTTATATCTCACCTTTTCTCCCATACCCAAGGCAGGAAGGGGGTGATTGCGCAAGCAACCTTAAACTTGGGAGATAAACGCTGAGTTTGAAATGTTTTTTTAAAAAAATTATATATTTCCAAATTTTTCCCAAGTTTGGTAAGCCACTTTGCATAAAGGTAAAGGTAAAGATTTCCCCTTGACATTAAGTCTAGTCATGTCCGACTCTGGGGAGATGGTGCTCACCTCCATTTCTAAGCTAAAGAGCCGGCATTGTCTGTAGATGCCTCCAAGGTCATGTAGCGAGCATGACTGCATGTAGCACCATTACCTTCCCGCCAAAGCAGTACCTATTGATCTACTCACATTTGCATGTTTTTGAATGGCTAGGTTGGCAGAAGATGGGGCTGACAGCGGGAGCTCATCCTACTCCTCAGATTTGAACTGTTCAGTGTTCAGTGGCTCAGCAGTTTAACCCACTGCATAGTTGGCAAAAATTAAAGCAGGGTTCAAATAAATAAAAACATATCAAAATTGAAATATAGTTAAATTAGAAAATCAATTTAACACAACATAAGCAAAAAATACCAATAGAAAAGAAGCTGTATAACTGTATAGCTCAATTATCAAAAGCTCTCGGCCTTAAACTTTCAATTTCCAAAGGCTTTTCAAAACAAATAGCATTGTGTTATTGCTTTTGGATCTCTCCATTGTTCAAGATGCTTTTCTTTGAGCAATTGTTTACCAATTAGGAAGATTGGGGGTGGGTGGGGGTGAAGTTAATGGAGCTGACAACTACATTTGGCACAGTGCAGGCAACAATTTTCACTCTCCTTCTTGAGATGGATGGACTCAAAAGGGGTTTAAAGTATAAATTGCTGTGCTAATTTCCACCACAACTTCTGCTAAGCCTGGACAATTTCATCTCTCACCAGTGTCTTGCCAGAGAACTGTCAGCTATTTGAGAATTTCAGTGCAGGCTAATTGGCAAATTAGCCTGTCTGACTACCCATATGTCTGTAAGCGATTAAATCGAAAGCTGATTTCTTATGTACTTTTTTTCAGTCTGGTTCCAGCTAAACTGGGGTGTAACCAAATACATTCACTACTCAGGAACTGTTCAAAAAGTCATAGGCATCATAGCATGTCACTGATGTAATTACGACCTTCACTCCTGCAAAAGCGTTGAGCCTCATTTAAAATGGCTACATGATCTTGAATGTTTTTTACACACTCTTCCCACTCCTTTAATAAATTCTTTCAAGTCAAGGCAAGAAACTTTTAGGCTTCTCATTGAATTGCACTATATCTCCCATCATCCCTCATCACTGGCTCTGTTAGCTAGGGTGATGGGAGTTTTAGAGCCACAACTTCTGGAAGACTATACATTCCTTGCCAAAGTGAGTGGTGTATCAAGGGGAAGACTGGGGTACTGTCACGATGCAGGGTCTTGGCCCGGCCCCTTAATCACACACACAGAGACAATTGATCAATTAACTACCGTATTTATTGAATAATAAAGAACAGGTGTAAAAGTAGAATGTCCAAGTAAAAAGCAATTAGTCCAAAATGGTAAGCGGTAAAATGTCCAAATGGAAACAGGAAATCTCTCAAAGGCAAAGTCCATAAAATCAAAGCGAGACAAGGCAAAACAAGGTCTCCGTGGAGCAAGGCAAGGCAAGGCAAGGCAAGGTACAAGGCCCAAGATAGCTTCTTGGCAAGGCAAGCCAACGGCTTCAAGAATCAGGAACGCTACACTCCCTTCAGATCAGAAGTGGCCGTTCAACCGAGGATCTGTTCCCACAGAACGTATATTTAAGTTCCTCCTTTGTGAGACCAGCGACGCTCTAGGCTTTGCCGCCATTCCTTTCTATGGGCCTCAATGCTCCTCCTGCGGTCAAAGCTCCTTCCCTCCCTTTCCACAGCTGTCTCACTATCTTCGTGAGAGGCATCCTCCCATTCTGTCTCCATGGACTCATCCCCCGCGGGTTCCCAGATTCGTTCTTGGGAACCTCATCCACCTGGTTTCTCATACCAGTTATCTGAATCTTGGTCAGACTGACCTCCCTCGTCCTCGTAGGCCTCGGGCCAATCATCTTCCCATTGCAAGCTCTCTGTAGGAGATGCAGGCCCAACAGCCCCATCATCCATTTCACCTGAATCCCCATCAATCGGCTCAAGCGCAATTGGGACCCCCGGGGCATCCCCTGACCCCTTGGCTGGGCTGGAGGCTGGGCTGGGGGCTGGGCTGGGGGCTGGGCTGGAGTCTGGGTTGCTACAGGTGCCCATATTCACCAAAAGACATTTCAATATATATATATATAATCCTTCATGTCGTGGTTCCAGTCTTAGAAACAAAGAAACCACACAAGGCAGAAACACAAAAACAGCCCACAGACCCAGAAAACTCTACGAGGTATGCATACCACAACCCCCCCCCCAAAAGAACCAACGGCCACAAATCCAAAAAAACCCAATAATATATAAATAGTTATTTAGTTAATAAATAACTATTTATTATTTAGTTAATAAATAGTTAAAGTAACTGCAGGGCTGCTTTTTTAATGCTACTGTTCTACCACTGTGTGTGTTACCAGAAATCACCATTTCATACAGTGATGTGAATGAATCACACTCTTACACACACATGCAAATCTTCAGGTTTGCAGATAGACCCAACCATTGCCAGATCGGATTACAGGCATATAGATGCTTCAGTATGAACCTGTGCACAGGAATGGCTATGCAAACTGGCACTATTTGCATAGCTTGGTCATCACACGTATGGAAAAACGACTGGATCATGTGATGGTTCCTTTTCGAATTGGATGCCTTTATGAGAAAAAAAAACACACCACAGAGGACCTGTGTATGAACCCGACTCCAGAGTTCTTAATCTGGATGATCTTTAGAGCTTTTCCAGATGGTGGGAAGGCCAGATTTTCTCCTAGGTCCACACAGTCCCTCTGAATCTTGATTTAGAGATTCCTGTTGTGATTTTGAATGGGGAAAAGTACTATATCAGGTTGATGCCTTTTACTTTTTTAAATTATGTAGTACTAGCTGTACCCGGCACGCGTTGCTGTGCCCTATTTAGGAGATGCGAGAAAGTCTGAGTATGTAAGGGTTGGAATTGATGTTACTTATGTTCTTTGTGGGGTCATAGCTGTGTCGTTGTGGGTTGTTCTGGTGGGTGGGATGTTGAAGTCCTATGGAGGTGTGTGGTGTTCCTGGCGTTCTGCAGAGCTTGTGGATATACAATGTTTTTTGTCTTTCCATCTGCTGTGTTGATGTAGAGGTTCTGTGGTTTCCCAACTCTGGAGCACGCTACGTAGAGTTGTCCGTGGGAGAAGTATTCTGTGTCAAGGTCTGTGCCACAGATTTGTAGTGTTTGTCCTTGAGCCTTGTTTATGGTGATGGCAAAAGCTAGTGTAGTGCAGTGTCTTTCTGTTCTGGCGTTTGTTCTGCCCTTTTTTGTGTGATGTATGTAGCGTTGCGAGTGTGTCGTCCGAAGCTGTTCTTTTTAGGAGGCATGGCTTGTCTTTTGGGTCAGCTTATGCCTGTGTGGAAGGAAGGAATGGCATACAAATGGGTTGAGCAGTAGACGCAAGGTTGTGTTATGTGCGTATTGTGTTGTGTGTAGGTATTACTTTTGTGTTATTCTGGGGGTATGTGTTTGTCAGTGGTGCCTGTGTCCCTGGTGCCCTATTTGTCTCCCTCCTAGATCTTGACCGTGGCAGTTTAACCCTCAACTGAAATCTCTCAGCATTTTAAGTGGCTTTGCCCACCGTTACTATGGTAACTGATGGTGGCCAATGGGTTTCGCTGGCTGCCACAGAGGATGCTGGGAAATGTAGTTTTATTTTTACTCGTGGTTTTGGGGGCCTTTAGGTTTTGGGGGAAAGTTTCTTTGCTACAAACGTACCTTGCTTGAGGCCTATTTCTGTTGGCAAGTTTTGTGTTTCTGCGTTGTAAGGTTTCTCTGTTTGAGGTAGTCTTCACATGACGACTCTTCCTTTATATAATAGATTAGGTAGAATATCCACTGCAACACTTGAGAAGTAGACACAATAGGCAATTTTACATTGTTTGATGTTTGAGATCCATTTACAAAATGATACATCTCAGATGAGAATTAGGTTGTTGGTCCGTGAGAAAGCCTTACTGGTACGTGGCACGGTGGCGTGCTTGTCTGTGTCTGGGCTCTCGTTGTACTCTCTTTTCCTTTTTGGTGCCCCTGGTTTCAGCCTTCAATGCCAGGAGAGGAAGGGGAGTGCTTCAACAGTTCAGGCGCCAGAGAGGATGCCGCCGCACCACAGACCATTCAGAGGCCACAATAGGCCTTTGCGCCCGTGCACTCAGCAGGCCTTTGCACCTGTGCACTGAAGTCTTGCCACACTCGTGGCTGGGAGTGGGGTGCGTCGAGCCTGTCACCTGCCTTCTGGGACTCTCTGGATCCAGGTAAACAACAACTTCCATTTGAAAAAGGGCAATCATTCCCCAATCTCTGCCTCAATACACAGCTGGACACATTGACTCTATGTGCCAAGTTTAGTCTAGATCCAGCATTGGCTTGGTTCCATGCCCTCTGGATAAGGGTGCACTGCAACTCCCAGATCCAAGGTGAATCACCCCCAATGTTTATTCATATTACGATGTGATCACCATGCTCAATATATCCCATATGCATGGTGGTATTGGGATAACGACACAAAAGGTTTGCTAGGGTAGATCCTCTCTCACTCAGCCCCTCCCTCCCCGGCGAATCAAAATCCTGGCTATGGGCCTGACCTGATATTAATATTGAAATATAGTAATTAAAAACAAATAAAGACAAACCTAATATAACAAAGTTTTATAGTATCACTGTTTGATACAAACAGCTTTTTAATTTAGCATACTACTTCTTTTGCCAGTTGCTTGAGAGTTCTGGTTGCTTGAGTTCTCAATACGTGAGAGTCTACCGTACGTAATATGAAAGTGAACATGCTAGCCATTGCAATGGATAGAAGCAGCAGCAGAAAAAAATGCATTTTGTGACAAAGTTGTTGAAGTATTAGGAAAATGTTATTTGCTCAGCCAGAGGTGCTACATTGAAAAAAGCCCCTGCAATAAAGTGCACATTATAGAATAACTAGTATTTGATGTGCACTTTTTGTATTCTAATTTTGAATGTATATTATATCCACCTTCTACCAATATTAGAAGGTTATTTTATACTGGTTTTAGTTTCATATCTTCAACAAAGAACCTTTGAGATTTGTAAGCTGGTGAGAGCACAAGTGTTCTTTTAGCGCCGTTGTGTAATGCTATTTCCTGGGATTCTCTGAGCAGAATGAATGAGAATTAAAACACTTTAGGTTTGTGTACGGATAATGACTTGATTGTCCAGAGAAGCATTTAGCTTCTCCGTGTTCGGAATCCCTTTAGCATGTGTTCTGAGAGAAATGGCTGGCATTGGCTGAAATGTCTTAGAAGCTAAAGCTTTCACAAGAAGTGAATTGCTAAGTGTTTAATGGCTGAGTGATTTTTGGATTCTGCCTGTGTGTGCGCACTCACATGTGCAGGTTTTCCAGTTCATTGAGGGAAAAATAGACTGGAGAGATTACATTTTAAAAAATCAGGCGGCCATTCTCATTTGCACTTTGGCAAAGCTTTGAGAATGTCCTTGGGTCATTTTTTTTTTTGCCTTTCCGGGATTTACTAGCCCATGGGTTGCAGGTTGTAAAATAATATGGGATGTGGCTGATTTGAAACCAGTGAAGGAAAAAGATTGTACTCTGAAGTGAAATAGATATGGTAAGCCCTGATAAACAGCAAAAACTTCAAAACTACGAAATTTGGATAACTGGTTAAGTCCAAAACTCCCTCCCAATTTGGATAACAATGTCACTACATATCTAGATCTATTCCCTTCTGAGTTGAATTGTTCTGAAAAATATGACTGGGGTAATACGTTTTTGGGCAGAATCTCGTGCTTCCCAAAAAGCTCAGGCAAAAGCAAATTGCAACAGACTCTCTTAATTTGTCTGCATGCATGTGCATTTGCCTTCTTCAGCTTGTCCTATGGCAACCCCATGCATTTCAAAATGTTTTCTTAGGACGGTTCTAGACAGCACTTTAATACGAGTGCAATTGGGTTTTAAGAACACAATTGGACTCACACTGAAGTGTGCACACACCCCAAAAAGTGTGTGCTTTTCGGGGGGGTCCACATGCCTTGTCGGAGTGATCCAGGTCTTTCCAGATGACAAATTACCTTGGAGCAAAGCACAGTTTTCCTGATTTGTCCTGAAAGCATTCACTTTTACATGGACATCGTTTGGACGCCCCATGTGAAAACATGGGAAGATGCGTATTTTGGGTGCTGTCTGGATGTGCCCTTAGACAAAGATGACCCAGGGGTTATTTTGTCAGTTCCTTACTCTGAAATACAGCCTTCAGTACCTGGGATTTCTTGGTGGTGCACCATCTAAGTAATATCCCTCCTTAGCTTCTAACTAGCCCGCCATGTGCTGCTTGTTCTTCCCTTTCAGGATAGAGCCCATTACACAACACACATGTACTTCTAGTCGGGCTCCATGAAGAAAAGGAGAGCAAGCAGAATATGCTGCTGCCATTGCAACATGGGAGCCTTCCTGTGTTGCCTTACCAGCAATGGGGGGAAACAGGGCAGTAGCACTTCCCCTGTGGAATGGAGGCAAAAGCAAGTTGAGCAATGCGGGGTGTGGAATGACGGGTTCTCTACGTCCCACACTGGGAGCCCATGGATTCGCCATGATACATAGTGAATCCATGAGCATTTGTAATGAGGTCTGAAGACCAAATGGGATCTGGTGCCTCCTTTAGACCCTTTGCTTCCTCATGAGCAATGTTTACCATCTTGACCCCATTCTGATATTATTTGGCCACATGTGTCCTCTTCTGTCCTCGGGGCCAAAAAGGGGCTTTAAAAGGCTGGGCAATGCAAGCTTTGACCCTGAGAATATAGATGGAGCCTTCCCACGTGCAGGGAGACCCAGGATGTAGCTTTAAGTAAGGAGTTCAGGACTCTGAAGAGGGTGAACTCAAACAATGGTTTATTTGTTTACAACCAGTAAAAACTGATGGTTCAAAAGGCTTAGTTGGTTGCAAACAAAGGGAATTTCAATCACTTGCTTATGTTTGCAGAGTGATGGCCTCTCTCTTGATCCCAGGTCCTTCTGTTGCTCTCTGGCCTCTGTAGACGCACTGAGTTCTGTAAAGGCCTCAAAATCCACAGTCTCTGGTGAGGACGGATCCTCCTATGCACTGTAGCTTGATTGAGAGCGAAGGAAGGATTTGTAGGTAAAATAGGATTGCTTTTCCCCAGCAACCTAGATTCCAACCTTGCTTGTCCGTGATAACTCTGGAATGAGGCCAGAGGGGGCGTCAGCCCCTCAGGTAAACTCCGGTAAAAGGAGGAGTTGAGGGCGGAGACACCAGGTTTGGAGCCAGGATGCAGCCCCTCCCCTAAGTGACCGCATGGTGAAGAGTGACCACATGGCAGAACAAAAGGGACTGTAGAACAAAGAGCCATGCAGGTGAATGGCAAACCAAATACAGGTATAAACAGCCCCCTAGGGGGTGTCACATGTCCCAGGTTGTGAAAGAAGGGAATACTGGCTATGGATGGCTGTTGCCAGCAAACCAACCTTTATTTGAGTCACATCATGAATGAAATCACCAACTGGGCAAAGGCAGGTGACTTTCCTCATGAATGTGGATAGGATTATGCTGTCAGGAGGTGTTAGTCGTTTTCAGCCCAAGAAGGAAATGTGTTCCTGGGTAGAGGATGAATGAGGTCTCACCGGTGCTGCTAGGTTCCCCCCCCCCCCTGCCCTTGCCTCTTCTCACGCACAGCTTTCCTTCTGGCAGGCTGGTGCGGGGCAATGTTTCCTGTGTTTCCTGACCTTCCTGCAATGTCAGCTTGCAAGGGAGCCATCCCTGCCTCTGCTTGAGCTGTTAGGGATGGAGGCAGGGGCTGAAGTTGCCATGGCAACAGATGTAGACCCCCAGATTGGATGTGGAACATTTCCTCCCCCCCCCCTTTCCTCCCTCCATCCGCCTTGCTTTCTGGCCTCCTTTGCCTGCCTTTTGACAGCTCTGTGAGATGAATGCAGATGGATGGACCCTCTGCATCCCCGTTCCAGGCTACTTGCTCAGCCTCAAGCTGGAACCAGTTTTTGTGCATGCGAGCGCTTCACATTCAGAAAGCCCGATTTAGCAATTTAGAAACTAAAGGGGGGCAGGGACACATTAAAAAAAATAACTGGCAAGTGGAAACTGCACTTGCTATAAAACACATGAAATGTTCTGGATCTGCCTGACAACAGTACAGAGTTGTAAATAGTAAAGCCCCCCTTCCCTTTCCTCTTGATTTCCCCCCCAGAAGCACAATATGAATTCAGTTCAGTTAAAACTTCCAACTCTTTCTGATAACATTTAGCCAAGAATTGCTCTGAGCGTCAATGTTTAGCAAGAATGGGGTTATTATGATCTTTGTATAATTAAGAGTTTTGCTGTCTTTAGTGGAAGAAGTGAGGGTTGTTGTTGTTGTGTGCCTTTGTTTCTTACTAGGGCGTGATGTAGGGATGCTCTATTTATTTTAATATTTATACATTATTTTAAGTCTTTATAAACTTAAAATAAAGTGAAGGAAAGGAAGGAAAGGCCCTTCAAGGCTGCAGGGAGAGAGGACTGAGGAGGGAAAGTGCTTTGGAGAGTGGTGGTGGCGGCCAAACCCCACAAAACAGCAAAAATACTATGATATATATTTTAAATTAATATTTTTTGAAATCTGTGAAACAGCGAGTTCGCAATAATTGAACCGCGAAGTAGCAAGGGAACACTGTAATTTCAAATAATTGCTATACCCATTGCTGTGCTGTGAATGGGCAACCATTGAACTTGACACAATTGCACAGAGTATGGGTTATAAACCAAAGCAAGTAATACACATAACAGGGTATACTTCAAAATATCAAAATAGTATATGTATTTGGCAAGGGGCGAAACGTGGTAGTGGCCCCAGGATTTGTGGCATCGCCAGCCCGTCGGCCTAACTCTATCCATTTTGAGTCCCCTTCGGACTTTATTCATGTCCTTGGTTGATTGCTGTTAGGCATGTGCAATGCAGGTGTAAATGCATATATTGCATATATTTTTATACCACTGTACCATCAATGCGTTCCTATATGACCTGTATATACTGCTGTATTGCTTGGAATTGACGCTTTGATGCCTTATATGTATGGTGTGTTTATATTGTGAATGTTTGCCCTGTTTGCCAAATACATATACTATTTTGATATTTTGAAGTATACCCTGTTATGTGTATTACTTGCTTTGGTCAACGATTGAACTTGCCCATGGCTCAGAAGGCCCAGGGTCAGTACACAAAAGCAAAGGGAGGTGTGATCTATGTATGTCCATGGTGGGAATGGGTAAGGAGCTCCCTAGAGTGGTGACCTTGGTTTTGTTAGACCCATGGTTCCCAACCTGTGGTCCGTGCACCACCAGTGGTTCTCAAGAACTAAAATATGTCCATGGCCTCACAGTTACTATACTGGTGCAATGAGAGTGCCTGATCTCTTAAAACCCTATTTTACTGCCGAGGCTTATTAAATATGGTTTTCTGCAGGCAAGCAGATGGCGACTACTGGATGGCATATGCTCTGTATCAGAAACTAGAGCTGATGTGGTCCACCCAATGCAATTTTCCAAATCAGCACCCCAAATAATCACACCAAATCTAAAGTTGACCAAAAACTGATTCATAACCCTTTTGGTACTAATGTTGGATAGTGGTCCCTGGTCAAAGTGGTTCCTGCTCAAAGTGGTCCCTGGTCAAGTGGTTCCTGGTCAGAAAAAGGTTGGGAACCATTGTGTCAGACTGAACAAACAAAGACCAGCAAAAGTTGGTCTATCTCCAAAATTAAGTGTTTAACACAGCTCATGGCACTTATCTTCCAAAAACACATGTTTTTCTAACTCCTTCTCTTTTAGATATACTCAAAGGTTCTTCTTGGAATTTATCACACATCTTTTCTTTAAAAAAAACAAAACAAACAAACAACAATCCACAATCCAAAAACATAAGCATTAAAAGAAAGTTGGGTGAAATTTTTTCTTGTGATTCAATAATGAGCCAGCCCAGCAATTCAATAGACCTTGGGCATTTTCAGCTGGATACTATAGAGCAGCCATGTATTATGTTTGGACAGCTGCAGCTATTAAAACATTTGCCAAGTTAACTAAAATAAAATAAGAAAGAAAGAAAAAGAAACACTCTCCCATGCTATGCTGCCAAATTCAGAAATCTTACACTGTATAATACTGTATAGTAAGCAATCTACAGGTTGCTTACTTAGGCATTTCTGGGCTCATATTAAGATTATTTCAATGTGACAGGTTTGTACTTTCACTTGCACTCACACAGGTTAAAACAATCACTACGCTTCCCTCCACCATTGATGTTAAACATAGTTTTAATTAAAGTAATCTTCATTTCATAAAAAAATTCTCAATTTATTTGAGCAGCGGCCCCTTGTTATGGGGGCTAATAATAATAACAATAATAAACTTTATTTATAGACCGCCCTCTCTCCCCGAAAGGAACTCAGGGCGGATTCCAACAAATATGACAAACGTTGAATGCCAAAAGGAAAACCATACAAACACTTTACATCAGGGCAAGACACGTTAGATCAGTGTTTCCCAACTGGTGTGCTGTGGCACACTAGTGTGCCGTGAGCGATCATCAGGTGTGCCATGGGAAATTGGAACCTCCAATCCCCTTTCTTCTCCCTCCTGCCGAACACTTTTTCTTCTGCACTCGGGCTCCCTTCTTCCTAGCCTCGCTCTGCTCGCTTTGCCTCACTTTGCTCACGCTGCTGCTTCTGCTGCTATTTTGATCCGAGGGGGCAGCGTGAGCGTGTCCAGGAGGGGAGGGGGGAGGGAGGAAGACGTGGGACGAATCTGCGCAGTAGCGTCCGCACGGGTCACGAGGCTGAGTGAGGCTGGGAAAAAGGGAGCCTGAGTGGAGAAGAAAAAGTAAGTGTTCGGCAGGAGGGGGAAGAAAGGACGCGAAGGGAAGGGGGAGGAAGAGGCCTCTGTCGAAAGCTGGCATGGGCCAACCTTGACCTTCTAGGTGTTTTGGACTTCAACTCCCACCATTCCTAGCAGCCTCAGGCTCTTTTCCTTTTTTCCTCTCAGCCACTTAAGCAGGAAAGGGCCTCAGGCTGTTAGGAATGGTGGGAGCTGAAGTCCAAAGCACCCAGAGGGCTGAAGTTTTCCCATGCGTATTTTAGGGACCTTAAAGTGGTGAGCCTCCTTCCAACATTGTGATTTTGGATAGAAAACAAACAACAACATAACATAACATTGTTTGAGTCCACAGTGCTCTCTGGGTGTAGGTGAACTACAACTTCCAAACTCAAGGTCAATGTCCACCAAACCCACCCAGTATTTTCTGTTGGTCATGGGAGCTGTTGAGCAAGAGCTTTGTCTTTCTGCCATTCCTGCCAGAATATCTATGTTGTGTTCATCGAAACAGGCCCAGGTTTTACACCGAGTGTATAAATACATTTAAAAAACATATTAACTATATGTATTACTGTGTTAGAGTATCATTTTGTGTCATTTTGGTTGGTGGTGTGCCCCAGGATTTTGTAAATGTAAAAAATGTGCTGCGGCTCAAAAAAGGTTGAAAAACACTGCATTAAACAATATAGAACAGCATAACTATAACTTAATAATCAAAATAGCAAATAAGAAAAAATAAAAACTGTTTGTGGCTGAACCATTATATTTTGAATATTGAAACTATACCTTGCATGTGAAACCTATTACTTTAATTTACACCTACCACCTAATTGCCAAAAAGAATGTGACAAGTGTGATTAAGAAAAATGAGCGTATGATCAAGATAGTAAGAGTGATAAACCAAGAAGACTCATGCTAGGAATGGCTGTAGTGGTTCCCTTATGCCTGAGTCTACTGGGAAAGGATAAGAGGCCACCCATCCTCTCCTCACCCTGAATTGTGTGCCATTCATATTTATATTTTGAAGTCCATTTGCAGCAATTGTGGTAAGCTGGCGATATAAGGGGGATGTGGAGGAGGAAAGAGATCCAGGGACATTTATAAGAGATGGGACAGTTGAAGGGTACAGCTCTGCTCTTCTCATAGGGCAGACCTTAATAAGAGAAAGAAAAAAGATGGAAGAAGAAGAGCAATTGATAGTAATCACCTTATTTCCCAGAGCTATTGCTGCTGTAGGGGTGAAGCAAGGGAGAAGGACTGAGCACAGGACCACCATGAATATTGTGAGAACAACAACTTTCAGAACAGCTACAAGGTAGTGAATTGTGGGTAGGTAATAGAGAAAGATCACATTTTCCCTAAAGGGAAGAATTATGGAAAATTCGGCTTGACACTATCTCATTGCCAATTTTAGAAATAGGAAGGAAAAAAATGTATTCTAGGATAGAAATAGATTGACCCACAGACAGGCACTAAATATATTTTTAATGCTATGTGTATTGCTTACTTTTACGTTTCTTACCCCAGGGTGTGTATAGTTCCAAAAACGAAACTGGAAGCAAAGTTGGTTTGGCTTTTTTGGATGGATGCCAAAAAGAAAAGGAATAAAAGAGAGATGACATTTTCCAAGATGGTTAACGTACAGAACTAGACTGAACATGTGGTCAGACAACCGTTATTGCAGCCCTGGAGTGTAGAGTAATCCACCCTTATTCCAAGGTGACAATGGGGAGCAAGAGCGCTTGTTCAACTTTTCTTCTATAGGCATTTGTATTACAGCTAACATAGTTAACCCAGGGAAGAATGAAAGGAAGGTTTGAGTGAGGAATGGAAAGGCAATGCAATTGAAACCATATTCTGGCTTGAAGGAAACACTTCTTGCAAATTAACACACTGGAGAGAACATGTCCAATGTGCCAGAGTTAAAATAGTACGTGTGATCTGGGAAATGTATGACCTGGTCAAAATTAGGGAACATAGGACTTCATCAGATGGAGTGGGGGAAAGTGGAGGGAACTGTCTTACCCTATTTCCTCCGACTTCCTACATGCATACTCCGCTTTCCCCCCACTTTCTGCTACTTGAAGACAGCTGCTAGGCTCCATTTCCAATGTGCTGTACAAACAGAGCCCCATAGAGTTCCACCAGAAGTGCCTTTATATCATGTGATAGCTTCCATGGGACACTTGTGGGGCTTTGTTTCTGCAGCGCATGGAAACAGAGCCTATAAGCCATATGATGAGATCCTAACTTGCCCATGGACCATTGGTTGGGTTGGGAAACAGTGCAGCTAATTGTTTCCCGAGAAACTCAGAGCAGCTTCGGAATCATAATTGTAATTGGGGAAAAAGGACTTAACCCTTCCCAGTAGCTTCTCTGACTCAGTCAAGTTTATGGAGCCGCGTCCAATTGTTTTTACTCTTATAGCTGTAAGATCTGCTTGTGAATTTTCAGCATCATGTGCATTTTGGCTCCAAATAGCTAACATTTTCAGCATCCATTAAAATTAGACAAATGCAATGATGGGGTGTCTGATGTCTTCTTTGTGTGCGTTCTCAATTATTACTCTTATTTCAGTACAGATAGACCTCTGTTAAACAGATATGTCATTGGGCATTAACAGAAAATTTGGTACCAGAGGCAGAAATAACTTGAAAGGAATAGAAATAGGTTCCTAAACCACATAAGGAGAGCAGTTCATTATTTTACAGACAGCCTTTGATTCAAAACTAATAATATGCACATTTCATATCTAAAATGAAGCAACCAGGTCAAGTAAGCCTTACACGAGTGAGTTAAAATATGTCAAGTGTTTGGAGACACTTGAATTTCCTCCCACCCCCTTGATCCTTTCAGAAATGTTTTTCTCCAATCTCCAGCCTTGACCTTTCTTATGATTTTCCATTTTTATGGCAAAACGTATAGATATATGCTTTTAAAAAACTACACGCTGGAGGTAATTACAAGGTTATTTGTTCTCCCCTTTTCTTTTCCCTTTGCTTTGCTCAGTAAAGGATTCTACACTAGGTCTCATTTATTGGTGTGGCAATGTGCTCATAATGCAATTGCTGCTACATGGGCAAACATTAATTACTTTAGGGCTGTATCATTGTATCCAGCATGGACCAGTGCTTTGAGGCCATGCTGGATACAATGATATCCATGTTGGACTAGGACTAGAAGACCAGAGTTTGAATCCCTACTCAGGCAAACCTTGGGAGGCTGATGCTCAGTCATGAAAACTTTGGGAAGCTCAGCCTCAGAAGAAGGCAAGGTCAAAACCCCTCTGAACAAGTCTTACAAAGAAAACTGGGTGCCAAGGTCACCTTAGGGTGGGCATAAGTCACACAACAAACAAATATGTTGTTGTTTGTTCTTGTAACCTACAACAACAAATTGCCATGTTTATAGCACGGTCAGGTGTCATGCAGTAATGCATTACTTCAACTGTGGAAATATAGGATGGGTTTAAAGGAGTTTAGCATGTTGTTCAGTAATGATTTCACGTGTGAGAGAGTGGAGGGAGTGATTGTGATTGCAGCTTCAGGCTTTGCTTGTGGTCAACATTGTGATTGCAGCCTCAGGCTTTGCTTCTTTTCCTATTGCTTGTATGGAAAAGAAGTTCTGCTGTTACTTCAGTCACAGAAGAGATGAAAAAACAACAACAATCTCTATGATTGCAGATGAATATCCAGTGCTGAATAGGTGGGGGAATGGGAGAGGGCGGTTAATACTGCTAATGGTTGTAGTATGCACTGACGAATAAAGCGGGATATCGCAGTTCTTTGTATAATATCTTGTATTTATTCAATCTTCTTATCAATATTCAACAAGTAAGTGGATAGGTAGTGGTTTTTCAGTTGTAGGCATCGCAATTATAACATCCAAACAAAATATAATTCATCACTTCTTAAAAGAAACATTCAATACGATTTGTATAATCCGGGTTATAATGCAGATGCACCAGGTCGATGGTCTACAAAGGCCATGCCGTTTCGCTGATACTTGGCTTCATCGGGACCTGATTGTTAAATTAAATCCACATTGGGGTATCCACTGGTTCGATATCTAATGACAAAAATATAGTACATTTATAATCATGTTCATCTTATCAAATCATACATGCATATACATTCAAAAGTACTCTCAAAAAGTATCCCACAAGGGTTGTAGTATGGCCATCTGTCCCCATGGGAGGTAGGTTGTGAAATTTTACTGCACATCTGTGACTCTCATCCAAAAGTCACATTCCCATCATGGATTGTTTGTGCATGTGTGTACATTTCAGTCACCTGTTGACTTACGATGACCCCATGAATTTCTCTTTATTAGGCCAAATTGTGGACAGTAAGATTTTTGAACCTTTATACATCATAATATATAGGTCCATTAGGTTAAGATCCATCTAGTTTGCATCTTGTTTCCATTTGGGTTCAAAAGAACAATAGGAATAGCGTGAGAGGCTCAGATTCCAGCAGATGCTCCGAGGAAGACTCCAAGCTAACCATGAACACAAAACTCCCTCCCTACACTTTGCCTTCACAGCAGCTGATTTCTTTGGTTTAGATTTTTTTTAATGAAATATCACCTTCTAATTCATTGCAATGGATCTTTTAAATTACTTAAAAGGCTTTTAACTTCTTTAAAAGCTCCCAAACTTTAATAAGTCCTGAGAGAGTGCTGCATTTTGTTTCATGAACTTATATGGATCAATTACCTGTCAGTTCTATTGAACTTAGCAGTGGGTGCAGTTCTGTGCCTACTCTGTAAAGGGATTGGACATTATTGTGGCCATGGGGACAGCACTGTGACAGAAGTATACGTAACTTTTTTTTTGAAAGAGTGATATAAAATCTATGGGCTAAATCTAGTGTATGCAGATGAGAACTATTGAAACAAGTAGGTCCTCTTAGGGTGATTTTATACATGCATTATTATGCAGCTCAAAGCTATCTCAAAGTCGAGATGTCTAAAAAATGTACACCTCCAAAGTGCACTGCAGCATACATCAAGCTCAAACGAGTGCATTGAAAAACTTATCAGAAATTCAATAATAAGCCTCAAAATCTGTCTGTGCTAGTCAGTGTATTTCTCACGCAGAGCTGGAATCCAACACCAAGAAATGTGGAGCACTTGTCAATACAGGGCTAGTGCTGATGTGATTTAAACCTGGAAACACAGCACACCAGAGGGTGAGCAAACACTTCCCTCTCAGAGGAAATCACAGCATTTGTATGGGAACACCAGCTTTCTGCCCCTTTACCTCCCTTTGCTGCTTTGGTCTAGCGCTGATCTCCATCTGACATGATGCCCAGCAGCGCTGGTCATGCTGATTCCCACCAGCTCTTCCTACTGGATGAGGTCAGAAAAAATATATCTGGGTTTGGTTCTCTCTGCAATCAGTGGATCTTTGTAGCCACCATCCCAGCCCCTAACCCAGGGGTCGGGAACCTTTTTGACTCAGAGAGCCATAAAAGCAAAATATTTGGAAATTTATTTCAGTGAGAGCCATATAATATATAAAATATAATTTAAGACTGGATTCAACTAAATGTGAGTATATACGTACATGCTATGAGAAAAGGATTCCCCTGGCAGAATGACGGGATGCTTCAGACCTGGCTCTGCAAAAGGCATGCTCAGGACTCTGGGAAGGAAGAGAAGACGGAAGAAAGAGGGAAAGAAAGAAAGATAGGAAATAAAGGAGGGAGGGGGAGAGGAAGAAAGAAGAACGAACTAAGGAAAAGGAATAAAAGAAAAGCAGGAGAGAGACAAGGAGGGGAAAAGAAAGAAGGAAATGGGAAGGGAGGAAAGGAAAGGGTGGGGAAAAGAAAGGGAAGGGAGTGAGGAAAAAGTAAAAATAATGTAGAGAAAAGAAGAAAAGAAAGAAGGGGAGAGAGAGGGAAGTGAAAAGAAAGGAAGGAGAAGGAAAGGAAGACTTGGGGAAAAAGAAGAGAAGAGGAAGGAAGGAAGAGGAGGGAGGGAGAATGGAGGAAAGGAAGGGGAGAGAGGGAGGGAAAAGGAAGGAGAGAAGGAGAAAGAAAGGGTGAAGGGGAGAAAGAAAGGAAGGAAGAGGAAGGAAGGAAGGTAGAGGGAGAATGGAGGAAAGAAGGGGAGAGAGGGGAGAGAGGGAGCAAACAGGAAGGAGAGAAGAAGGAAAGGGTGAAGGGGGAGAAAGGAAGGAAGGAAGAGGAAGGAATGAAGGCCCGGGCTGCTTTGGAGAGCCAGATGCAATCATTAAAAGAGCCACACTGGCTCCCGAGCCATAGGTTCCTGACCCCTGCCCTAACCAGTTCCTAGGGTGCTTATGTAGACATTTCACAGTGAACTGGTTCTCTTCAATTCACTTTCTGATCCAGTTTAAATGGCTGTGTAGAACCACCCTCAGTCACAGGTAACTTAAGACCCTAGTATGTTTGCTCAAGTTTTTTGTGTGTCAGGAGTGTCTTGAGAAACTGCAAGTCACTTCTGGTGTGAGAGAATTGGCCGTCTGCAAGGACTTTGCCCAGGGGATGCCGGGATGTTTTGATGTTTTACCATCTGTGTGGGAGGCTTCTCTCATGTCTTCGCATGGGGAGCTGGAGCTGATAGAGGGAGCTCATCCGTGCTCTCCCTGGATTCGAACCTGCGACCTGTCGGTCTTCAGTCTTGCCGGCACAAGGGTTTAACCCACTAAGCTCAAGGTAAGACTGAATGTTGGAGTTTGTCCTGATTTGTTTTTGACGAACAAAAAATAAAAATGAAATAACTGAAGATCTGTAGCACAAAAATGCCCTTAATGATAAGTGTTTACAAAATATAAGATCTCAATATAAACATTTACTGTTATTAAACTGTAAAAATTTATGTATTGAAAAGGTGGGAGAACATGGTCGGATCAAAACCGGCATTCCTTCTCTTACTGAGTGCAAAGATCCCTTAAGATTCTGCAGAGGTATACACACAAAAAAACCCTTACTTTCTCCTACAAAATGAGTGATATTATTTATAAATATTTCAAAGTAACTCTGTATGTGTGTGTGTGTGTGTGTGTGTGTGTGTGTGTGTGTAGAAGGGGGCAGGAGTTAATAATATTGAAACTGCTCATTAGTAAAATAATTCTGGCTGGTGGTTTGCCTTAATGTTCACATACTGAGGAAAATAGCTGAAATGTAGTGAGTTTAAACCCCTGCTGAAGACAAAGGTTTTGTAAAGCAGATCAAAGCTTGCAGCTCAGCAGGCCTTGTTCCGTGGCTGCTGTCTGCCAGAGAGGCCTGCAAAACAAATCCATGATGACAGGAACCAGCTGATTGCGGCATGCTTTTCTCCTCTCTCTCTCCCCCCTACACTTGTCAGTGCTTGGCAAATGAAGGGTGTTTCCTTGCAGGAGGCTTAAATGGGCTTTTCTGTAAATCCATCCATAATGCCAGAAAAAGAGTCTACCTTTGGGAAAATGGACATCGAGTTTCTTTCATGCGTTAACTCTATCTACACGGGAACAAGTAATAAGCAGACAGCCCAGAGGTGGTTTTTTAAGCATTTCATTTGAAAAAGGTCACTGTCTCCCAAAGCAGTTACTCTACTTTGAACTCAAGAACAGGAAACGGAATGTTGGTGGACAGGAAAAGAAGTTTAATGATGGGCTTAAAGCCAGCCTCAAAAACTATGGCAGCGTCACCCAGAACTGGGAAGCCCTGGTCCTTGTGCTCTCTAACTGGAGGTCAGCTGTGACCAGCAGTGCTGCAGAATTCAAAGAGGCACAAATGGAGGGTGAAAGGGAGAAATGTGCCAAGAGGAAGGTGCATCAAGCCAACCCTGACCGGGACTGCCTTCCACCTGGAAACCTATGTCCTCGCTGCAGGATACCATGTGGATCAAGAACAGGGCTCTACAGCCACGTACAGACCCACCTCCAAGACACCACATCTGGAAGACAATCATCCTTGAGCTATGAGGGATTGCCTAAGTAAGTAAGTAAGTAAGTAAGTAAGTAAGTAAGTAAGTAAGTAAGTAAGGTCTGTGTAAACAGAGGTGCAGAACACTCTTAGAGCAAGTTTAATTTTCCTTTTGAAATAAAAGAAATGGCTTCTTCCCACATTTAAAAGGTTGCCTGTACATTCAGTCCTCTGTATCTATGGAGTCTGTATCCAGTTTCAACTGTCTACAGCCTGAAAATATTTTTCTAAAAATCCCAAAAGCAATTCTTGATTTTGCCATTTTATACAAGGCAAAATTGTCTATAACAGCATCCATGGATTTTGGTATCCATGGTGGGTGGGGTGGTGGGGATGGTCCTGGAACCAAACCCCAGTGGATACTAAGAACTTACTGTGGTACTTAGCATGTACTTGTGCCCTTATATCATCACAGTCTATAAATTGGAGTAGGGAACACGTGACCCTTCAGATACAGGGCCCTTTGACCAATGCATGCCATGGTTGCATCTGGAATTTGTAGTCTAGTCAGACGCACTTGAGGAATCCTAATGTCCCTCCCTAAACTGTAGAAAGAAAGAGTCCTAAACCCGATGTCATTCTGTGGCCAAGGCCAGTCTCAAAGAGGACGGGAGACAGAATCCAAGAACATCTACAGCAGTGTTTCCCAACCAGTGTGCCGCGGCACACTAGTGTGCCGTGAGCGATCATCAGGTGTGCCGTGGAAAATTGGCACTCTTCCTCCTCCTAGCAGCTCTTTCTCCCTCTTTCCCTCCTCAAAGATCCTCCCCGAGGCAAAGGAAGGGCTCCGCCGAATGCCAGGGCCAGGCCCACCTTGAGGAAGCCTTCAGGAGCCTCAACTCAGCATGGCTCCAGGGCAGTAAGCGAACCTGGGAGTATCGGGAGGCTGAAGCATTCACAGATTTCCAAGAAACAAATTGAGTCTCTCCACTTGGAAATGTTTTTTAAAAAATTATTTTCTTGGATTTTTCGAGAGCCCCCCCCCCCCCAGGAACTGTTTATAACAGCTTCATGACATCCATCGTTAACTGGAAGCAAGTTTCACTCAGGGTGAAATTTCACAAGGGTCTGGGGAACAAGCCCTATGAGGAGTGGCTTGAAGAGCTGGCCATGTTTAGCCTGAAGAAGAGAAGGCTGAGAGAAGACATGATAGCCATGTAGAAGTATGTGAGAGGAAGTCATATATATGTTGTGTTCATCGAAACAGGTCCAGGTTTCACACTGAGTGTATAAATACATTTAAAAACATATTAACTATGTGTATTACTGCGTTAGAGTGTCATTTTGTGTCATTTTGGTTGGTGGTGTGCCCCAGGATTTTGTAAATGTAAAAAATGTGCCACGGCTCAAAAAAGGTTGAAAATCACTGATCTACAGGACTCCAGATTCTCCAGCCTTCCCTTTGCTATGGGAGCAATGGGGAAAATATGTGATCCTGTTAGGCTGGATATAGGGAAGGTGGAAATTATAGGCCAATAACACATAAAAGAACCCATGTCCCCTGCTCTTGCTATGAAATCTTTTATTTCTGTTTTCCCAGTAATTTCACCATTTCTGTTTTTGAACATTTTTTTCTTGGTGTCTTGATTTTTGGGTCTGTTTCTGGGGTTATTTGGGGGCATCAATTCAGAAAATGGCATTGGATATATGGCATCTGCTCTGTTTTCTTAAATATGATTATCATGATTTCTTATTGATGAGCAGATGAACACTGGTATATGACATCTGTATCCCAAAAAAGTAGAGCTGATAGGGGAAAACCGGTGATATTTTTGGAATCAGCAGGCGAAGTATACCCAGTAACAGGTAACAAAATGTGTATTTATTTATTTTATTTAATCCAGGGGTTCTCACACTTTTTCAGCCGTGGAGCATTTTTGAAGCAAAAGTTTCTCATGGAGCCCCAAGAAATGTTTATATATTATATTATATTATATTATATTATATCTATATATATTAAAAGAGAGTGGTCGTGCAAAGGACTTTATGCACGGCCAAACTATGCCCCCCAGAAACACCAATCCAATGAGACACATTCCCCCAGACCACGAGGTATAACCTTCACACAAAAAAAACCACCTCCCTACCTTGCAACCCCCAAAACAAGCCCCCAAAACCGCCCATTGCCTCCCGTTCTGCGCTGGCCACGAGCACAGAACACAGGGAGCTGTCAGCGCAGCGCACTCGAAACCCCCTCCCCCCCACACCAACCCATCCCGTCTCCCTCTCTCCCCACTCACCCTGAACCTTCGCAGCCACACCGCCAGCGCCCTAACCGCCTCCTCGTGCCACCGTCGTACGCGTCCCGTGGGTGGCGTCAGGCCGCTGCGGGACACGTACGACGCTGGCCTTGCGCGCCAGGGCGGGAGGCAGGGCCAGAGATTGGCGAACCGCCCTCCACCATGTCCCCCGCGGTTGCAGCGACCGCGCCTGAAAGAAGGTAACCTCCCGGGCTTACCTTCTTTCAGGCGCCGCCGCTGCAACCGCGGGGGCACGGCGGACGGCGGATCGCCCATCTCCAGCCCTGCCTCCCCATGCGCCCAGGGCGGGAGGCAGGGCCGGAGATCGGTGAACCGCCCTCCGCCGCCGCCCCCCGGATCAGCGACTGCGCCTCATAGAAGGTAAGCTCCCGGGCTTACCGTCTTTGAGGCGCCGCCGCTGCCACCGCGGGGGCCACGGCGGAGGGCGGATCGCCCATCTCAGGCCCTGCCTCCCCATGCGCGCCAACACGGCGGAGGGCGGATCGCCCATCTCCGGCCCTGCCTCCCCATGTGCGCCAGGGCGGGAGGCAGGGCCGGAGATCGGCGAACCGCCCTCCGCCGCCGCCCCGCGGATCCAGCGACCGCGCCTCAAAGAAGGTAAGCTCCCGGGCTTACCTTCTTTAAGGCGCCGCCTCTGCAATCGCGGGGGCACGGCGGAGGCGGATCGCCCATCTCCGGCCCTGCCTCCCCATGCGCGCCAGGGCGGGAGGCAGGGCCGGAGATCGGCGAACCGCCCTCCGCCGCCCCCCGCAGATCCAGCGACCACGCCTCATAGAAGGTAAGCTCCGGGCTTACCTTCTTTGGCGCCGCCCTGCAACCGCGGGGGCACGGCGGAGGGCGGATCGCCCATCTCAGGCCCTGCCTCCCCATGCGCGCAGGGGCGGGAGGCAGGGCCGAGATCGGCGATCCGCTCTCCGCCGTGTCCCCAGCGGTTGCAGCGACCGTGCCTGAAAGGAGGTAACCTCCCGGGCTTACCTTCTTTGAGGCGCCGCCGCTGCAATCGCGGGGGAGCGGGCGGAGGCGGATCGCCCATCTCCGGCCCTGCCTCCCCATGCGCGCCAGGGCGGGAGGCAGGGCCGGAGATCGGCGAACCGCCCTCCGCCGCCGCCCCCCGCGGATCCAGCGACCGCGCCTCAAAGAAGGTAAGCTCCCGGGCTTACCTTCTTTCAGGCGCCGCCGCTGCAACCGCGGGGGGCACGGCGGAGGGCGGATCGCCCATCTCCGGCCCTGCCTCCCCATGCGCGCCAGGGCGGGAGGCAGGGCCGGAGATCGGCGATCCGCTCTCCGCCGTGTCCCCCGCGGTTGCAGCGACCGCGCCTGAAAGGAGGTAACCTCCCGGGCTTCCCTTCGTGGGGGCGCCGCCGCTACAACCGGGGGGCCACGGCGGAGGGCGGATCGCCCATCTCCGGCCCAGCCTCCCCATGCGCGCCAGGGCGGGAGGCAAGGCCTGAGATCGGCGAACCGCCCTCCGCCGCCGCACCCCGCGAATCCAGCGACCGCGCCTCAAAGAAGGTAAGCTCCGGGCTTACCTTCTTTCAGGCGCCACCGCTGCAACCGGGGGCACGGCGGAGGCGGATCGCCCATCTCGGCCCTGCCTCCCATGTGCGCCAGGGCGGGAGGCAGGGCCGGAGATCGGCGAACCGCCCTCCGCCGCCGCCCCCCGCGGATCCAGCGACCGCGCCTCAAAGAAGGTAAGCTCCCGGGCTTACCTTCTTTCAGGCGCCGCCGCTGCAACCGCGGGGGGCACGGCGGAGGGCGGATCGCCCATCTCCGGCCCTGCCTCCCCATGTGCGCCAGGGCGGGAGGCAGGGCCGGAGATCGGCGAACCACCCTCCGCTGCCGCCCCTCGCGGATCCAGCGACCGCGCCAAAAGAAGGTAAGCTCCCGGGCTTACCTTCTTTCAGTGTCGCCACTGCAACCGCGGGGGCATGGCGGAGGGCGGATCGCCGATCTCTGGCCCTGCCTCCCCATGCGCGCCAGGGCGGGAGGCAGGGCGAGAGAGAGGGACTGAGAGAGACAGAGGGGGAGGCCTAAGACAGAGAGGGGGGAGAAGATAAGGGGGAATCAGATGGGGGGGAGAGGAGAGAGAGAGGGAGAGTGAGACAGAGAGAGACGGGAAGCGAGAGAGAAAAAGGGAAATCAGACAGAGAGGGAGCGGGGGAAAGATAGGGGAAGTGTACATACACAGACACATACACACACACACACACACACACAAACACGCACACACATGCATACACATACACACACAAATACATACAAACAAACATACACATACATACACAAACACATATACATACACAGACACACACACACATGCGTACACAGACACATACAGACACAAAGAGACACACAAACATACATACACATACATACACACACATACACATATATACACACACAAAACACATTGTCACAACATTACCAACCCTTACATGCCCACACTTCCTCACATCTCCTAAATAGGGCACAGCAACGCGTGCCGGGTACAGCTAGTTATATTATATTTCTCACAGGCATGGGCCGGGCCAGTGGCAGATAGATAGAGAGTGTTTGTGTGAACTAATTCACACTGTGCAAAACAAACAAACAAACAAGCAAAACATCAATATTTAAAATGAATAATAATTTTAACCAACATAAACTTAACAGTATTTCAAGTGAAGACCCTGAGGGCCATCTAGTCCAAACCCCTTCTGCCATGCAGGAAAAACACAATCAAACACCCCCAACAGATGGTCATCCAGTCTTTGCAATATTACTACTACTACTACTACTACTACTACTACTACTAATAACAACAACAGAGACCACAGAGGAGGTGTGCTGCCTACAGGGCCCCTGAGCACCTCTCGCGGAGCAATACAAAAGGGGAAGATAGCACAAAGCTATTAAGCAAAACAGTCTATAGTGGATAAACACACCATGGAAATACTCAGTATGATATATATTGTGTCATAACATCTAAAGTACAAAACATAGAAACATCATATACATATCATAGATACATGATAAGGTAAGTACCAATATAATGTACAGTGAAAACAATTAATAGCGGTGAGCTCGCTCGTGTGGGCGGCGAGCTGAGACGCCCAGGCTCCGGTGAGGAGAGGCAATGCTGGATGATGAAGGCCCGAGTCCCGGACTCTTTACCCACCCGTAGGTTCACAAATGGTATGGAAAATAGCACAGTCTCACGAATATGATGTCCGGGTGGGAAAGGAATGTCCAAGGGCCGGCGAAAGGGTCTTGCGCGCCTTCGTTTCACCCCGTGGGGCTTCCTCAGGAGCCAGGGGCGGGGCCTGAATGATGTAATTGCGTGAGCGTCTTCACGAAGTCATGACTCTAGAGTTATGAATAGTACAGAGTGACAATACCGCATATATATTTGTGAACTTTCAAGTCTATTACAACGAAAGCTATCTAGGAAAGGGAAACAGCATGGGAATGGAGGTAATAACAACATTAAAATACAATAACAATGTGTATAGAGGCTGGTAGAAGTACATACCAAAGCGGAGGACAACGGGAGCACCGCAGATGGAGGCAGTATCAACCGACACTGGGCTGGAGGCCCCGAGGTTGAGTAGCAAGGCTCTTAAGTATTGTGTTACACAGGTGTGTGTTATATGAGCAATTCACTGACGGATAATTTGTCGTTTAACCCATTAGGGGTCTCTGAATTGAGGGAAATTATCCATTTATTTTCCAGATGAAGAAGAGTCCTTCTCACATCAGAATGAGGCTGGGGGTGTATTTTCTCAAGACAGTTACTGTAAAGTTGTCATATCTTGGGTTACATGTTTTGAAATGCATGTATAGCACAGAATTGTCATATCCTGTATGGAAGCGTGACCTGTGTTCACACACCTAGTTTTCAATTCTCTGGTCGATAAACCGACATAGAGACCCCGCAGCACCCACAAATTAAACAATATATTATGTTCTTTGAATTACATGTTGCCCATGTGTTGATTTTGTGTATTTTACTGTTAGTGGGGTTTTGGATTTGGGTCAAGGGGAAATGTGTCTGCAGATACTGCATCTGCCGCATTTCTTGGTGCCAGGGGTAAGGGGATAGAGGAGGAGGGAGTCAAGCATGTTATCTTTTGTGTGTACCAGTAGGTCTCTCAGGTTCTGCGATCTCTTGTATGCAATTAAGGGTGGGTTTTCTAGGCCTGGGATTGAACTCACCAAAGGCCAGAAATTGGGTATAATTTTATTGATATCTTTAGAGTGAGGTGACAAAGTAAGTGGCCAGATAATTCTAGAAGGCGCTGTTCTAACCTAGGAGTCAATAATTGGTTTCTGGGTATGTTGTTAGCTCGGTGTAGGGCTGAATTTAGTACCCTATCAGGATAACCCCTATGTTTTAAATTATCAAGAAAAAGATGGGCGTCATGGGTGAAATGGTGCGGGAAGGAAGAATTTCTTTTTAATCGTATAAGAGAGGAAAAAGGTAAGTTGTTTTTAAGGTGATGGGGATGAAACGAGGAGTAGTGGAGGAGGGAGTTGGTATTTGTTGGTTTAGAGTAATTTCTTTGGTTGTTGTGGACAAAAATGGTTAAATCAAGAAAATTAACCTCCTCTGTACTGCACTCAAAAGAAAAAGTCATATTGGGATGCCAATTATTCATCCAATCTTGGAACTTCTTAATGTTGGTTTGTCCATCCACGATACATAGAATATCATCGATATATCTAGCGTCCATTTTACAGGACATCACCAATAAGGAACTTAGGAGAGTAAGGGTACGCCTTAACATTGACACTTTGTCTGAATATGTACGAAGAAAGATCATTCCCCGGGGGGCTACGTTTACAACTGCCCCCAGGCTCTTGTGACGACAATTTCCTAAAGAGCTGGCAAGCCATTATGTCCAGGGCCAGTAAAGACGTGATGTTACTTATCATCCAAAGGTCCATGGTAGAACTTAGGACTCTTGACGATGAGATAGACACTCTTAAAACCCAAACAGAAACTGCATTACCCATTCGAGACCTAGATTCTATTAAAGCACAATGTGACAAATTACAAAAAGAAATCAGGGACTATAAAATCAATAAATTTAAAAGAGATGAGATAGATTACAGCAACAATAGAATCTACAAATGGACCTACCAAAACTCTTACTACAGACCAGGTCCTATCAAACGCCTTAAAGAGCTAGGCAATCACCCACAGGTGATTATCAAGCCCGCAGACAAAGGAGGATCTATAGTGGTCTGGGAACGTACTGACTACTACAAAGAGGCATTATCCCAATTAGAGAATCAAAAGTATTACAGAACACTACCCCAAGACCCAACTCCCAAATTTTCGAAAACTATTTATAATGTCATTCAGGACGGCCTCCTCAATGGCCAACTAACTAACCAAGAAGCTGAATTCCTAGTAAATCACCACCCGAGCATCCCTCACCTGTACTTATTACCAAAAATCCACAAGGCCACTAGGCCCCCGTTAGGCAGACCCATCGTGGCAGCCACTGACAGTTTATTACAACCTTTAGGCATCTTTCTGGATACCATACTCCAACCTTTTGCTCAACGATTACCCACATACATAAAAGACACTAGAGATTTGATAAATAAGATTGAAGGTATCTCTATACTGCCTTCCGACATCCTCATATCAGCGGATATTGCGTCACTATATACCAATATTCCATGTGACGAAGCCAGACACATTATCCACAACACCCTCGATAGGCATTCGACCCCCCATCGGCCATCTTCGGCCTACCTTATGGATCTTATTGATCTTATCTTTGAATATAATTATTTTCTATTTAGAGAACAATATTATTTACAAGTGGGGGGAATTTCCATGGGTCAGGCACTAGCCCCTACCGTTGCCAACATTTTTGTGGGATCTTTAGAAGATATATACCTTTTTTCTGAGGAACATGTCCAATTCTCTGGACATATCAAACATTTTTTTAGATATATCGATGATATTCTATGTATCGTGGATGGACAAACTAACATTAAGAAGTTCCAAGATTGGATGAATAATTGGCATCCCAATATGACTTTTTCTTTTGAGTGCAGTACAGAGGAGGTTAATTTTCTTGATTTAACCATTTTTGTCCACAACAACCAAAGAAATTACTCTAAACCAACAAATACCAACTCCCTCCTCCACTACTCCTCGTTTCATCCCCATCACCTTAAAAACAACTTACCTTTTTCCTCTCTTATACGACTAAAAAGAAATTCTTCCTTCCCGCACCATTTCACCCATGACGCCCATCTTTTTCTTGATAATTTAAAACGTAGGGGTTATCCTGATAGGGTACTTAATTCAGCCCTACACCGAGCTAGCAACATACCCAGAAATCAATTATTGACTCCTAGGGTTAGAACAGCGCCTTCTAGAATTATCTGGCCACTTACTTTGTCACCTCACTCTAAAGATATCAATAAAATTATAACCAATTTCTGGCCTTTGGTGAGTTCAATCCCAGGCCTAGAAAACCCACCCTTAATTGCATACAAGAGATCGCAGAACCTGAGAGACCTACTGGTACACACAAAAGATAACATGCTTGACTCCCTCCCCTCCTCTATCCCCTTACCCCCTGGCACCAAGAAATGCGGCAGATGCAGTATCTGCAGACACATTTCCCCCTTGACCCAAATCCAAAACCCCACTAACAGTAAAATACACAAAATCAACACATGGGCAACATGTAATTCAAAGAACATAATATATTGTTTAATTTGTGGGTGCTGCGGGGGTCTCTATGTCGGTTTATCGACCAGAGAATTGAAAACTAGGGTGTGTGAACACAGGTCACGCTTCCATACAGGATATGACAATTCTGTGCTGTACATGCATTTCAAAACATGTAACCCAAGATATGACAACTTTACAGTAACTGTCTTGGAGAAAATACACCCCCAGCCTCATTCTGATGTGAGAAGGACTCTTCTTCATCTGGAAAATAAATGGATAATTTCCCTCAATTCAGAGACCCCTAATGGGTTAAACGACAAATTATCCGTCAGTGAATTGCTCATATAACACACACCTGTGTAACACAATACTTAAGAGCCTTGCTACTCAACCTCGGGGCCTCCAGCCCAGTGTCGGTTGATACTGCCTCCATCTGCGGTGCTCCCGTTGTCCTCCGCTTTGGTATGTACTTCTACCAGCCTCTATACACATTGTTATTGTATTTTAATGTTGTTATTACCTCCATTCCCATGCTGTTTCCCTTTCCTAGATAGCTTTCGTTGTAATAGACTTGAAAGTTCACAAATATATATGCGGTATTGTCACTCTGTACTATTCATAACTCTAGAGTCATGACTTCGTGAAGACGCTCACGCAATTACATCATTCAGGCCCCGCCCCTGGCCCTGAGGAGCCCCTCCGGGGTGAAAACGAGGCGCGCAAGACCCTTTCGTCGGCCCTTGGACATTCCTTTCCCACCCGGACATCATACTCGTGAGACTGTGCTATTTTCCATACCATTTGTGAACCTACGGGGTGGGTAAAGAGTCCGGGACTCGGGCCTTCATCATCCAGCATTGCCTCTCCTCACCGGAGCCTGGGCGTCTCAGCTCGCCGCCCACACGAGCGAGCTCACCGCCATTAATTGTTTTCACTGTACATTATATTGGTACTTACCTTATCATGTATCTATGATATGTATATGATGTTTCTATGTTTTGTACTTTAGATGTTATGACACAATATATATCATACTGAGTATTTCCATGGTGTGTTTATCCACTATAGACTGTTTTGCTTAATAGCTTTGTGCTATCTTCCCCTTTTGTATTGTTGTATATGTGGAACAGCTTTCCACCTCTCGCGGAGCCCCAAGGGCTCCCCAGAGCACAGTTTGAGAACCACTGATTAAGAGTATTTATACTTTGCCCTCTCAGAGAAGCTTACAAATTGTTAATTTCCCTTCTGGTTTACAATCCAAATAAGATGTGACAGAGAAGGAAAAGGGAATGGCAGCAAGGAAGGGGATTAATTCCCATAGGTACGGTTTCTCCCTTTGGTTTCTCTCCCCGAGGTCAGAGCAGTGACACTTTGAATGGAATGAGGGTTTTTCACCTGCTTGTTGAAGACTCCTTCAGATCTTCTCCATTTAAATAATGCCCAAGCCCCTCAATTTAAAATGCCCAACCCAGGCATGTAGCTGCTGAGGGGTTTCAGGCCACCTCCCCCCCCCCCCTGAAATTTTCAGGGTGGTCCATGAGAAGGCCTTACTGGTACATTATTTAAACTGTTATGTGTGTTCATATCATGATCTGATCACCATGCTCAATATATCCCATATGCATGGAGGTATTGGGATAATGATACAAAAGGTTTACTAGGGTAGATCCTCTCTCACTCAGACTCACCCCCCCCCCCGAAACAAACTCAGCCCCCCAATCAAAATCCTGGCTACGGGCCTGGCCCAACACCTCCATCCTTTTTTCAGGCTTCTTCCACCCCTACCCCTCTACCTTTTAATGGATTCAGCAGAAAAAGCACATACAGTAAGTATTTCATCCTCCCAGCAATTAATGCAGCAATTAAGTTGACTGCTTGAAACAAGCTGGCAAAATCAATGTCATGTTTTGAAATCCAAAGAGAATAGTGATGTAGTAGTACTGATCCCAATATCCTCCCACCCCTACACCACCCTGTTTTATGGGCTTTAGCTGTTTCCACAAAGAAGGGCTGTCAACCATCCCCTAGACCAGTGTTTTTCAACCTTTTTTGAGTCGTGGCACATTTTTTACATTTACAAAATCCTGGGGCACACCACCAACTAAAATGACACAAAATGACACTCTAACACAGTAATACATATAGTTAATATGTTTTTAAACGTATTTATACACTTAGTGTGAAACCTGGGCCTGTTTCGATGAACACAACATAGATATCCTGGCAGGAATGGCAGAAAGACACACACAAAGGTCTTGCTCAACAGCTGTCAGTCTCTCTCTGTGTTGTTTTGAATAATATGTATCTGCTGTAAAACAATGTATAACACACATATATATGTTTGTTTGTGGGATTAACATAACTCAAAAAGCACTTGATAAATTGACACCAAATCTGGACACAATACACCTCTCAGGCCAACAAGTGACCATCCCTCATAAAAACATTGAAAAACACAGCAAAAGAGACTTAAAAAGCCAAAAAACAAAACAAAAACAAAAATACACTACAACGCAAAGAAAGAGCAAAGAAAGGGAGGAAAGAAACAGGTAGAGAAGGAAGAAATAAAAAGGGAAAGAAGGAAAAGAAAAAGAGGGAAGAAAGGAAAGAGGGAGGGAAGGAGAGAAAGACACAGTCCCCGCCTTTCGGCTCAAACCCTTCCGAGGCCGAGGAAGGAGCGGAGGGGAAGAGGAAGTCCAAGAAGGCAAGTGGTGAGTCCAGCGGCACAAGGCTTCCCAAAAGGAGGCTGTGTTTGCGGGACTCAGGCAAGGGATCGAGCCCCGGCTAGGGCTTCCTGGTAGGACAGGAGGGCTCTCTCTCTCTCTCTTATCTCCAATTTCTCACGGCACACCTGATGATCGCTCACGGCACACTAGTGTGCCACGGCACACTGGTTGGGAAACACTGCCCTAGACCAGGCCCTTTAGGAGATGAGGATGATCCATATGCACTGCTTCCAAGCTGCAGGCTTTCTTCTCCTTGGATTTCTTTGAGAGCATCCCAATTCCTGTATATTTCCAATTTCCTATTCCTTGACTGCGACCCCCAGCAATCCTCCAGATAGATAAGATAGATAGATTAGATAGAGATTGATAGGTAGGTAGATAGATTGATCAGGAGGACTGATGGGAGTTGCAGTCCAAGAATAGGTAGAGAACGAAGAAAGGGGAGGAAGAGGAAAGAAAAGAAATGGAAGGGAGGAAGGGAAGAGGAAGGGAAGGAACGAAGGAGAAAAGGAAAGAAAAAAAAAGAAGGAAGGAAGGAGAGAAAGAAAGGAGGCGAGAAAGAGGGAGGGGAGGTTGGCCACAGCAACGCGTGGTGGGTAGAGCTAGTTTACAATATACATGAAATCACTAGAAGAGGTTATCCAGAGGTTGTGAATTTGGTGCCATTAGTATACAGATGATCCCCAACCTTATTTCTTTCCACATGCCAAAGAAGTTGTTTGGTCCTAAACGTGCCCATAATTGATAATGGACTGAATCAGGGTGAGCAACTTAATCCAAACAAGATAGTGGTGCTTCAAAAAGCATATCATGGAATGGTATTGAATGGCGTTCTCCTTCCTTTGAAGTCCCCAGCTTGAGTGCACTTCTGGCTTCAGGTCTTAGCCTGAAAGCTTATGTTTCAACAGTGGCCACGAGAGCATTTGCAGAACTAATGTGGATTAGAGTTGTCAGCACATTGCCAGACTCACATGGAGAGCCACATTAGATGAACAGCCTGGTGGGTAGCAGATGTGAGACCAAAACCCTTCTCAACAGATGTGTAAATAAAAAATGGCTATATAAAGGCAATTGTATCATCACCTCCATGCATACCCCCTGCAGTAATCCAGACATACAGTACATGACAAGCTGCAGCCAGTAGTAGTGTCAGTTTACAAAGAAGAACTCCCCCACCCCCGCCAAAGTCAAACATCCATACTACCGTATGTAGGCCCACATTACTTACCACAGTATCCTCTTTATATGTTGGACTATAAATCCCAGAAATACAAGTGCAATAAACTAACACAACTGTTTCTCTGAATAGTATACACAAGCGGGGAGGAGGATCATGGTTGCAAAACCAACACCATGTAAGACAGATTTGTCATGTGGCAGTCATTGTTACAAAAGCAAACCGCAATTGCTTTCCGTCATTTTTGAGAACAGCAGTCAATGCAAGATCAGTTGAGCAAAAGGTGGGCCATGTGTCCTTGTCTCAGGGCACAGCATTACTGTCTACTGAAAATGATTCAGGTTTGCACCTGCCAATTAAAAACCAGTGGACTGTGAGGTCAGTTTTGCATCAGTTCAGCCCCATGTCATTAAAATATTCACCTTCTTGCAGCTAAATTTATACCACTGTCAAATTATGCACACCCTCACTTTTCCTTGTGAGCTTTATTAGGATATTTCCTGGCTGGGTTGGGTAGGAGGGTACGTTAAGAAAGCTGAGGAGAGCGTATGCTTGTGAGCACATTTAGGAGCTCTAATTATCACCTCATTCAGTGCAGTGATGTCAAAAGGAAATATGTAAAAACAGTCTATTTTAAAGAGCTGTGTCTCTTCCAGCTGCTGTGCTAAAAATTGTATTTTTTGGAAAAGCTGACTTCAGCGGGAGGCAGAATTGCTACCTTCTCCCAACTTCAACTATTCACTTATTCCTTCATCCGTGCTACTAGCTTTGACAGTCACCAAATTTTTAATTATGCCAAAATATAATGTACAATTGATATGCCAGAGCTCAGAAAACTTACTTTTTATGTGCCTTCAGTTATTTACTAAGGACCTCATCAGGCGGGGGAATTTAGCGTCGTCAAAACAATGGTATTCCCCATAGTAATCTATGGATGTGCGAGCTGGAGGGAAGCGAAGGAAGATAGACACTTTTGAACTGTGGTGCTGGAGGGAAATTCTGAAAGTGCCTTGGACCGCAAGAAGATCCAACCAGTCCATACTCCAGGAAATAAAGCCCGACTGCTCATTGAAGGGAAGGATATTAGAGGCAAAGTTGAAGTACTTTGGTCACATTATGAGAAGACAGGAAAGCTTAGAGAAGACAATGATGCTGGGGGAAGAGGAAGGAAAAAGGAAGAGGGGCTGACCAAGGGCAAGAAGGATGGATAGTATCCTTGAAGTGACTGGCTTGACTCTGAGCAAGCTGGGGGTGGCGACGGCTGATAGGGAGCTCTGGCATGGGCTTGTCCATGAGGTCACAAAGAGTTGGAAGCGACTGAATGACTAAACAACAACAGGACCTTGTGTAATGGACGGAGCCCCATGACAGACTCCACATGACGTTGTGTAACTTACAGTGTAGCCTGGAGTTCCCACCCCCAACTGAGGTGAAAGCATTGCTGGGTGCTTTCCCCACAACACAGAGCCAATGGAGCCAGCACTGGGCCTTTGTCAGGAGGGTGATGCTTTCCCCATGTGATGGGGAAAGTGCCGTTGAGAGGGAGCTGTACATGAGGTGATGGATTTGCCCTTCTGCTCCTCTCCTTTCCCAGTGAAGCCAGGTGAAGCGGGATGGGTGAAGAGCTTATAGGGTGTACTGGTTTGAGTGCTGAACTACGACTCTGGAGGCCAGGGTTCAAATCTCTGCTCAGCCACAGAAGCCCGCTGATCATACCCTCTGAGCCTTCTCTAAACAATTCTGGCCCAGAACTCTCTGTGATAGATTTACTTTAGGACTGTCATAAGGTTTAAATGACTTGAAGGCACACAACAAATATGAATCTATTACAGGGTTTCCTTTACAAAACTACAAGTCTTCAAATCTCCCAGCCTGCATGGCAATGGCAGTGTTAGCTAGAGGATTCTGGGACTCTTCGTCCAAAATAATAATAATAATAATAATAATAATAATATTTCCAGGTTGTGCCTGCTGAGCACTGAGCTTCCTAGGTTCTGATCTCCTGCACCCCATGGACACTGCCTAGCTTTAACCACTGTACATTTTACTGGAATTAGTGTAAAGGAAATTATTTCCTGGAAAACAGTGATTCATAGACTACATTTAATCTGCAGAGTTTGGGGGTAGGGCAGTGTTGTCTCCCTGCCTCTATCTTTAGAAAATGACAACACGAAGAACCTTGTGCTATGTACGTGTGTGTTTGTTCATGTGGCGACATACAATGAGGGCCAGCATCTGATGCTCATTGACCTGCTAAGTATAGCCCACTGGAATAAATGTAAGGTGGAGGGGGAAATGTAGCCTAGAGAGATTCTTGATCTTGATGATGTGAGCAGAAAGAGGTAATGGGTTTCTGTCCTCTAGAGTAGAAAATGGGAGTTCTCATGGTAAACTTGACCACAAAATCTGTAAAAATTCTTGTAGAGTGGTAAACCAGCATCTGTAAAGCCAAGAAACAACATTGTTGGATGACGTGGATTACAATGTTTTCTTGTATCTGAAGAAAAGAGTATATAACAAAACATGTGGGTCTTTCAGATGCCAGAAGGCTTTTCTTTCTGTCTCCACGTCCTCCTCCTCCTCCCTTTCCCCCCTACTCCAGACTAGCATCTATCCTTTTATAATTTTTTTTAATGTAATTTGTGGCTTTAGTGGTCTGGCACAAGACTTCTTGTTGCCTCGGGCGAATTAATCCATCCCTGCATGTTTGTTGTCTTGCAAAGTGCCTTGAATACCTTTTTAAAAAGTGATATGCAGTTGCTTTGAGACAGATGATTCCTAGAACAAATAAAAAACATTCTCAATCTCTTCTTTCTATTACTCCTTGAAATAATGTTTGTGGAAAGAAAAATAAAAGAAGCCAAAGAAACTGGTGCATAAGGCAGTTTGAGAGAGGGGCTGAGGAACCGAAGGAATGTGCATATAATCCTTTCAAAATAATCTATATTAGGTTTATATTAAAATATTATAACACAGAAGGGAAGACAACTTATATTGGATTTCCTCGCAAGGTGTCTTACTCTTTCTATTAATATAAACATACATGCATATTACGATTGCAGTGATTTATAAGCAATAATAAACTACATTCTCTTTTTTAAAGTCATGTTTTCTCTTTTCTCAATGGTAGGAATTAGCAAGATAAGACAAGAGTTGGTGGAAAGCAAAACCCATTTTATTTAGACAGGCACTTAGCTATTAACTGGTTGCCATGGAAGAGTCTTTTAATCAAGGAGGAGATGTTTACTGTACTTTTATTCTCATTGTTTGCTTTGAATGCTTTTAACTTGTATTTAATTGATACTGGTTTCCATGTAATAGATTGCTTAATATTTAATGCTATATTATGCTGCTGTATTTTATTTTAATCTGTTTTGAACTCTCTTGGGGTCCGGACTGGGGAAAAAGTGAAAAGAGGAATGAAATGAAATCAATAACATCAGCTTTGATTATGTTTTTAAAATTCAAAATAGACATAAATGAAAATGACATGAATGTTACCCATAACAACACACAGATGGTGGTATTGTGAAGTACAAAAACATGTATTTGTGGAAATTTAATCTTTGCACTATGTCTTTTAATATATTTACACTAATGGTTATGTTTTATCTATGTATTTTAAATCATCATCACCATCATCATTATGTCCTCCACCCAGGAATATCAGTATTTATTTATCCCTCTCTGTGTGAGACCTCTTCCTCTCCTCTCCTTCACCCACAAAGGTACTTGAACAGAAAGCCGGAGGGTCACAAACGAATGAGGATGATGCCTGGACCACATATACAACTTCCCAAAGAAAATAGCATGATTGTACAGTAAGTGTCTCATCTGGGATCATACATCCATTTGTTTGCCCCCCCCCCCCTTTTTTTCTTGCCTGCAGATCATAAGGCTCTGGGATTCAGGGTGTGAATCCTTACATGGTCATGGAAACTCACTGGGTGATATAGGGCAGGTCCCACTATCTCAGCCTCAAGAGAAAGGCAATGACAAACCTCCTTTGAACAAATCTTGTGGAGAAACCCCCTGAAGACTGCTTTTGAAGTTGTCCTAAGTCCAAAATGACCTCCAAGCATGCTGTAACATCATGTAACTTGTTAGTCCTAATTAGAGTAGAACAATGCAGTCAGTGGGAGTCACCTATGGGCTGACTCACCATTCAGCAATTGTTTCAATGGGTATACTCTGGTTAGAATTAATCAACAGGATGTCAGCCATAGGACCTCATCGTCACATTAGATAAATTCACCGTCTTATGACATTTCCTCGATGCAGCCGTCATGGAGCCCGCCAGATCTTATCCCACAATGCACATCTATTTCCTGTGGGACTCCATGCCAGCTGAGTCAAGGAAGTGTGGTAGGAGGGGGAAACCTGAATACGGGAGACTACCCATGTTCAGGTAGAGAATCATAGGGACAATGCAGGATCAAGCTGGAAAGCTATCCTTTCTGCCATGTGATGGGCAAGTGGGTGGTGTGGGTGATGTGGGGTGCTGGGCAACAGAGTAGCCCCACTGCCTGACTTGCCCCACTGCTCTACTCTGTGCCCCGCATCAAGGACCTCAGTGTGATGAGGTCCATAGACTTACATCTTCTCATGGATTAGATCACAAGGATCATGCTAACACTGAAAGTGTTATATAATAATAATAATAGTATTTCTTATTTGCCTCTCCCCGTGACTTGTTTATTTCTTTCTTTCCAGTATTTCTACCCCGTCTTTTTCAACCCTCGAAGGGGGACTCAGGATGGCTTACATTTGGCACAATTTGATGCCATTTAATATAACAAAGCAATATAACAACAATTAAATCAATAAATAGAACATTAATTTAAACAATAAAAACAGTATTAACTGCCGTATCATCATTCCAGTCAAATTCCATTTCCAAAGCGCAATTTATGCCTGCTGTCCAAAAGCCTGGTCCCAGAACCACAACTTCAATTTCTTCCTAAAAGACAGGAGGGATGAAGCGAGTTCTATGGGCGGAGGGCTACAGCCAAGAAGGCCCTGTCTCTCGTCCCCAATAGACGTATTTGCGACGCTGGCGGGAGTGAAAGCAGAGTCTCCCCAGATGATCTTAAACTGCAAGGCGGGACATAGAGGGAGATGCGTTTGGACAAGTAGGCTGGGCCAGAACTGTAAAGAGCCTTATAGGTCAAAACCAGCATTTTGAATTGAGTTGGGAAGTGGACCGGCAGCCAGTGGAGCTGACACAACAAGGGGGTGGTGTGCTCCCTGTATGTCGCTCCAGTTAGTAATCTGGCTGCTGCCCATTGGACTAGTTGAAGTTTCCGAACAGTCTTCAAAGGCAGCCCCACATAGACTGGTTGCAGTAATCTATTTGGGATGTAACAAGAGTGTGGATCACTGTTGCCAGATCAGATTTCCCAAGGTACGAGCACAGCTGGCACACAAGCTTTAACTGTGCAAAAGCTCCCCTGGCCACGGCTGAAACCTGGGGTTCCAGGCTCAACGATGAATCCAGGATCACTCCCTTCCTGCCGGAGTGGTCACATTTCGATCTACTCACATTTGCATGTTTTCGAACTGTTAGGTTGGCAGAAGCTGGGACTGACAGCGGAAGCTCACGCCGCTTCCCGGATTCAAACCCGTGACCTTTCGGTCACCACTGTGCCACCGGGGGCTACACACACACACACACACACACACACACACACACACACACACCTGGCAGTTGGAGTTTTGGGATTACAGATTATATTGTTGTTAGATAATACCTTCTGCAGTGTATTGTTGCCTGCAATCTTCTGTGTATTTACTAGAGATAAAGACTATTCAATCAGCAAGCAAGCATGGATAACACAGTTTTTCAAATACAGATATTTACTTTTGATTCCAATACTGGGCAGCTGAGGTTCAAGTTTAATGGAAGTGGCAAAATCTGGGACCTCTTCAGGCAAGGTCTTCACTAGGGCATTGGGGGGGACGAGGACGTTAAGATCATCACTGGCTTTGCTAAAAATGGACTTTTTGAACCATAAATATCATGCTGGCTGGGGATCTGGAAGTTGTCATCTAAGTTTACCACATTTTCATTTTTTTAAAATAATAAAATCCATACATGTACACTCATCCTTGGTTAACAGGGAGTGTTGAGGCTGCTTTTAAAGGTATACCCGAGCATGTTAACACTGGCTCCACTTCCCCACCTGCAGAAACACTGTCCTTTTACACATTTGTGGGATAGTCCTACTCCTGAATTATGAGTCAGATAATTATCTCTAACAATCTTACAGTGTATTTAGTTTCCCGGTTCCCCTTGGGCCCTGTCTACCTTTATCTTCAACAGCTTTATGATCAACAGTCTACCTTTGTTACGAACAGGTCCTGCCCTTTAGTTCCAACCTGTGCCCTATAGCCCTGGCATTTTTATGCCAAATGACATTACCCTTCCAGCCCTAACTCCTATCGGATTTTGCACTTTCCCTTAGCCCTATCCAGAAACTATTGCACAAACTCTTAGCCCTCTGAGATTAGTATTTTTACTGTTGGCCTAGCGATTGCTTTTATGATGTTGCGCTGTGTTACTGGGACGTGTTTTATTTTATTTCTGATATTTTGAATTTGTCTTTGATTTTACTTACTGCATTGTGTTTGTTTGGAATAACTAAAGAATAACTAAAAACAAGGCAAAGTGAGGCAAGAAAGAGAAGACGATTAACACAAACAACACTGGCTTTCCCCTGTTGCCCAACACTCCCAATATTTCTTCCTTTGAAGGAAAAGTTATGTGGGTGGGATTGCGGGGATATGAGTTTTAAGGCCATTTTAATGTATTTGCCATATTTTAAATCTGTTTTTACCACACTGTTATTTTTTAATTTTTTAAAAAACTTTTGTATTGATCTTTTAAAACTGTTTAGTGTGGGTAGATGTTAGCCGCCTTGAGTCTCCATGGGGAGAATGGTGGGATATACATGATGATGGTGGTGGTGGTGGTGGTGGTGATATGTGGCGGGCAGCAAAAGACCTGGGATCCATTTTAGTCTTCCAATTCATCATTTCTGCATTCATGGAAACATCTTGCCATTTTCCTGCACCGCAAAATGTAGTGAACTTACCACCTCTGTGAATATTATGGCATATTTGTCTTTTACTTTTCTATGGATTTATCTTTACATTGGTTATATACTCCTGTAGACACAGAAAGGTGTTTATGAGTTTATAGAGATCAGGATGGTAAATTACATATAAAGAGAAGGAGGAGAAATCCATTTCTATAGCATCACAAGCTTTTTTGCATTTGACATGTAAGTAGATGCTGCATTGTCCATTAGTAGAGGTCAGAAGGCATAAAATAATTTCGCTCTCTATATAAACTCTATTTTTTTTTTTTAAAAACAACACATTTAAAATGGTTTTGAAACCAACAGAACCTAAACCTAGGAGGAGAGACAAAGAGAACAACTGCTGCTCATTCAGAAGAACCAATTCATACACTGCTGATTGAGAAAATATTCATTACAACCCACATACAAATGCCTCCTTTCAGTTCACAGGGTCTCATCTGACTGGCATGAGGCTTAGATCTGGCCTCTCGCTCTAGGGAACGGTAACAACAAAATGATAGTTTCATCAGCTCTTTGCCACCACTGAGGGAAATAAGAGAAAGCATGTCTGGTGCATATTTTCTTGTAATATTAAATGATGGTGCCTTCCAAACAATCCCATGCTTCTGTTATCCGAGGAAGATGTTTTTCTCTCTCTAGTTAGTAAAGCAACAGAAAAGGAGGATTTTAAAGTATGTGTGAAAAAGATCTTGGAGTCCTTGTGGACAACAAGTTAAACATGAGCCGACAATGTGATGCGGTGGCAAGAAAAGCCAATGGGATTTTGGCCTGCATCAATAGGAGTATAGTGCCTAGATCCAGGGAAATCACGCTACCCCTGTATTATGCCTTGGTTAGACCATGTCTCGAATGCTGTGTCCAATTCTGGGCACCATAATTGAAGGGAGATGTTGACAAGCTGGAAACTGTCCAGAGGAGGCCGACTAAAATGATCAAGGGTCTAGAGAACAAGCCCTATGAGGAGCAGCTTAAAGAGCTAGGCAATTTTTAGTCTGAAGAAGGCTGAGAGGAGACATGATAGCCATGTATAAATATGTGAGAGGAAGTCATAAGGAAAGAAAGAGCAAGCTTGTTTTCTGCTGCCCTGGAGACTAGAACACGGAGCAATGGCTTCAAACTACAGGAGAGGAGATTACATCTGAATGTTAGGAAGAACTTCCTGTGAGAGCCATTCAGCAATGGAACTCTCTGCCCTGGAGTGTGGTGGAGGCTCCTTCTTTGGAAATTTTTAAACAGAGGCTGGATGGCCATCTGTCAGGGGTGCTTTGAATGCAATTTTCCTGCTTCTTGGCAGGGGGTTGGACTGGATTGCCCATGAGGTCTCTTCCAACTCTATGATTCTATGAAAATGAGGCATAAAATTTTGGAAGACACAATTTCATCCTCAATAGTCATAGACCTCCAGTGTCTTACTATTAAGATTGGATGCATATGTATATTTTATTTTTTTAGACCAAATTGATTCCCATTCCTCTAATTTTATAGATGTACCTTGACGTTACCTTGACAAACATGCCTTTTAGCTTTCAGCCACTTCCTCATCTATACAGAAGGATAGCAGCTTGCGTGGGAATCATAATTGTTCCTAATCACTGGAGTCCCAGAAATGTTAATCTACATCTTGCCTGCTCCGTTACAGGTTAAATTTCTTCCAGCATCAGGTCTGCATTACAGGTAGGAAGTTGGTGCGGCATCCACATAATGCAACTTGCACTCTCCACATGTGGGAAAGTATTACATTGGTGCAGGATTCTTCAAGCCAGAACTCAAATAAAGGACTGCCCAAGTGTGTCAAAGGCTCCTTTTGCTTTTTAAGAATGGTGTGTTGCATGTCCTAACTTGAGAACAATGCCATTAGCTACTTAACATTAACAATTAAAAGATTTTTCCTCCAGCATGTACAGTGTTCCCTTGCTACTTGGCGGTTCGCTTATTGCGGACTCGCTATTTCACGGATTAAAAAAATACTAATTTAAAATATATATCATGGTATTTTGGCTGTTTTGTGGGTTTTTGCTGCTGCCAGTCTCCGAGGCGCTTTCCCTCCTCAGTCCTCCCTCCCTCCAGCCTTGAATTATTATTTATTTTACTATATTTCTATACCGCCCCTCTCAGCCCGAAGGCAACTCGAGGCGGTTTAGACATGGCAACGAATGCCCACAAGATAAAACACTATCAAAATAATTAAAATAACCACATAAAACAATATAAAATTAGCAGTTAAAATCATAAAATACAATTCTCAGCGTCTCATCGTTAAAATCATTTTCCATCGCATCGTCATATCCTTCCGTAGGTCTCAATTAAACAATTATACTTCATCTGCAAATGCCTGCTCAAACAGCCAGGTCTTAACTTTCTTTCGAAATGTTAGGAGGGACGGGGCCGATCTAATGTCCCTAGGGAGGGCGTTCCATAGCCGAGGGGCCACTGCTGAGAAGGCCCCGTCTCTTGACCCCACCAATCGTGTCAGCAAAGGTCGTTTCCTTCCTTTCCTTCACTTTATTTTAAGTGTATAAAGACTTTAAATAGTGTATAACTACTAAAATAATGTATAAATATTAAAATAGAGCATCCCTACATCGCTGTTTTTCACTTATTGCGGGAGGTCCTGGAACCTAACCCCAGCAAGAAGTGAGGGAACACTGTACTGCTTAATCTTGGATATAGCACTGCACCCATTAGTTACAGGGACAGGGCCTGTTCCCCAAAGCTGGACTTAGCCCTATAGATAAGCAATAATGGTAGTGACATTTCTGCGTCTGGCACTGTGACCGAATGAAGAATTCTCCATGTAGGAATAGGCGAGCACACACACATTAAAATTTACTTTGTATATTGTGCTTTAAACATTGTTATGAGGCAATGTTCAGTTGAATATATTTTGTGCAGGAAAATAGGATTTTCTGCAGTTGGCAATATAGCACTGAGAAAGAAAGTCTCCATCATCCTGATTATGGCAAAAATTCCTACATTTTTAGGTGATTAGAGTAACTTTTAGAATACACCTTGCTGCTATAAGAAAGTTGTTCAAAACCAGCGTGCAGGCAAAATCTCAGCAGACAAACTTATTCTATTTAACACAGTAGAAGTATGTGCTAATCTAACAGCTCCCTCAACATGGTACTCTGCAGATACTCCTGTCATGGCCACTGGCTGGGAATGATGAGCAATGTTAAGAGCTGTAGCCAAATACATCTGGAAGACTATCAGGTTGGGAAAGGCTGGCTGAATCCATGGGAATGTGTATTCCCCTGGCATTTTTAACTACACAGCGACACTCAGAGGATTTGATTTGCAACTGCAAGCTTCAGCTGGCAAATAGTTAAACAACATGGATATCTGTAGACTATATTGCGTGCAGGCATGTAGCTAAGACAAAAATAGTGGTAAAATGCCTTACTGATTATTTAAACTGTTATGTTTATTCATATCATGATCTGATCACCATGCTCATTATATCCCACATTAATGGGGTTTAAAATATTTGCTAGGGTAGACCCTCTTCCAGAACCAAACTCAGCCCCTCTGAAATGTGATTGCACATTTAATAGGCAGAACAACAAAAATGTCACAAAACAGCCTGCAAGCGTTTGCATTCTCCAGTATTTTTAAATCCGTATAGATATAGATGGTAAAATCAATTGGGGAAAGGGTCAGAGAACATTAAAAATGTTCAGAATAAAAATGTAACCATGCATCCATTTAAAATGGAAGAGAACACTGTTGGTATAGCTTCGCCTCTTACAATGATATTGCATTTTTCTCACCTTCACATCTGTTTCCAAAGGTGAACTAGAGAGACAATTAGCAATCCAATCTGTTTGTCAAAACTAAAGCAGCAGCCTTATGTTCAATTTTGTAGTCAGCTTTGTTGCCCTCCAGTACCAAATATGTTGATGGCAGAGTTTCACATGGGGTTTTCCTACAGTAGATAATGTTGATGACAGTGATAATAATAATAATAATAATACAATTATTGCCCACCTCTTCCTCTGGCTCGAGGCAGGGTAAAACACTGTTAAAACAAAGAGATAAAAATGCAAATAATAATAACAACAACTTTATTTTTATACCCCGCCACCATCTCCCCGAAAGGACTTGGGGTGGCTTACAAGGGGACAAGCCTGAAATACAGAGTAAAACATACACAATAAAATAAAAACAAATCAAAATCACAACATGATACAGTTACAATTACAAGTACACATTTCAATAACAGTATAATGGCTGAAGATTAGGTGCTGAGTGCGGAGGGATCAGGAATGTACAGTCGTTCCTAGATAGAGCCCAGGGAAAGTGCAAAATACGATTCAATTCAGTTCAAGTCACAGCTAGGAGGGTAATATCTTTAGGGATTTACAGTATAGGATTACAGGTAGGAGGGCCAACAAAAGGGCAAAGGGCTATGGCTAGATCAATCCAATTCTCTGGTGAACTGCCTAATCAAATGCACAACAGAACAACCAGGTTTTTAATTCCTTACGAAAAATGGAAAGGGTAGGTGCCAATCTGATCTCTTTGGGTAGCGAGTTCCAGAGCTGGGGGACCACCACCGAGAAGGCCCCCCTCTCTCGTTCCAACCAGCCACACTTGAGACAGCGACGGAAGTGAGAGCAGAGCCTCCCCAGATGATCTTAAAGTGCGTGCTGGTTTGTAGGGGAAGATGTGATCTCGAAGATAGGTAGGTCCTGAACCCTTTATGGCTTTGTAGGTGATCACCTGCACCTTGAATTGGGACCGGAAGATTACGATACAGAGAGTTAAAATACAACTTCAAATCCACTGATGAAATGCAAATTAAAATTCTCAGAATTGACTGGGTAGGAAGGTGGAAGAGATGGGTCTTCAGTTGTGTCCTCTAGGTGACAGTTGCCAATCGGGTTCTGGCTGGTTGGAGCAGTCGCTCCCCAGAGGACCTCAGTGTCCTAAAGGGTGTACTGTGCAGGAGTAGGAGATCCTGTAGGTAACCTGGACCCAAAATATGTATGACTTTAAAGGTCATAACAAACACTTTATATTTTGCCCAGAAACTGGCAACCAGTGGAATGCTTTTAGTATAGCTACAATAGGCTCACTCCTAGATGGTCCTGTAACAAATCAGGCTGTTGTGTTTTGAACTGAAGTTTCTGAACTTGGTACAGAGGTAGTCCAATTGTATAGTTCAACCTTGAGGTTACCAGCACATGCACTACCATCTTTAGGTCCTCCAGTTCTAGGGATGGATGCAGGTGGTGTATCAGCCGAAACTGGTAATAAGCACTTATGCCCATCAAAACTATCTGGGCTGGCATTTGGAGAGACGGATTCAGAAGCACTCCCAAGCTGTGGACAGTCTTTCAGGGGCAGTGTAACCTTGTCCAGAACTCTTTTACACACCTCCATCCCCAGGTCAGGACTCCTGATTGCAAGCATTCTAACCTGTCTTATCTGGATTGTTTTACTTTGTTTTTCCTCATCTAGCCCATTACCTCCTCCAGGCATTCATTCAAAGGAGACATGTTATCCTTAGCAAGAGCTGTTTTGAAGGCACAGAGAAATATATTTGAGTGTCACCGACGTACTGATAGCATCCCTCCCCATGCACACAGATGATCTCTTCCAGCAGTTTCTTGTAAATGTTAAAATGCATGGGGGATAGAATGGCCCTTTGTCAGATGCCACATAACAGCTCCTTTTTGGGGGAGTAGCTATCCCCAGGCACAACCATCTGGAATCTGCCTGAGAGATATGACCAGAACCACTGCAACACAGTGCCTTTATTGCCCTGTGAGTGTGCCCAGATAAGGAAAAGGTTGGGTATTTTAAGGTAAGACTTGGGAGTTTTGGCTTCACCTGAAATGGCAATGCAGCTCATTGGCAGGCTGAGGTGGGTGAAGATAGAGAACATAATATGTAGCACAGCCCTCATTGCAACAGTTCTGGATTTTGAGAATCAACTAAATGTCAATTTCCAAAGATGTACTGCCACATGAACATGCAGAAAGGTCATTAAAATCTCCCAAGGTGTGTGCAAGGAGGGAATATTTCCCCCCTTCCCAGGACAGTTGCTGGTCACAAGATATGGCAGGCGGCATTTATCTGAAAACTGTAACAATGGAGCAACCCGAGATCAGGCAAGGTCATAATTACTTCACCAACGGTTTCTGCCACATTAATCCTTCTTGTGATGATCTTTCAGCCTTTAATTGATATATATCCAACCTGTGTCCCAAAGTTCTCACCATCACGGACATGAGAATAGAACTGATCGGGGCAACATGATGTACAGAGAGTGACATTTTGGTTTGGGTCCATCACAGAATCATCTCGAATGTTCTGAGGAAGAACTCCTCCAGCTTCCAGAAGAACACTTTTCCAGGAAGAGAGAGAAAGAAGGAAGAAAGGGGAAAGAAATGGTGATTATTACATTATATTAGACACCTATTTGAAAGACCTATTCTTCAAGATGATTTATGTTATTATCCGATTGGAAACATGATCCATATAAGAATGGCTCAACTGACAGAAGAGTGTGAGAGTCCTGGAGCATTGTTTGAATGAAGAAATTAAGGCTGAATCTAGTCAAGGTGGACATTGTATCAGGCACTAAAATGAGGTTGAGATTACCATCTGTTCTGATTAATTACTTGCTATCAGTCTTGCTCCTGGAAGGCCAGGCAACTCCTGTGGCCAGGAATGCTTTTCCTCAGGTTTGGCTAAGGTCCCATCTGCATCCATCCCTCAGGCAGGACTGCAGTTGTTCAGCTCTGAATAACTTTCCACTTAAGCCACATTAATGCCCTTGAAAACTGTCTGGAAGCTACACTTAGTGCAAAAGGTCATAGCCAACCTATTGAGGATGAGCTTTGGAAACCATCCATTTGGGAAGGACTCCCCTAACATCCAGTTTGTTTCTGAGCAAAAGGCAAGGTCCTGGTTTTCACTTACAAAGCTTCAACAGCATGGGGCCAAGATTTCTGCAATTTCCTCCCATACGATCCCTACAAGGAGATTCTTTAAGAATCCTGTTTGTGTCCCAGCATCCAGCAGGGCTACATTTGTGTGTACACACAAAACAGTGTGCTCTGCAGGAGGACTCTGACTGCAGAACCCCATCCCAAGAAAAGCTAGGATGGCTTTCTGGCAGGCAGCTACAGATGTATTGTCCTGCTCTGCTTTGTTTCAGCTGCCAATGGTTTTGAATGTTGGTGCTTTGACACTAAATGTAGCTCTAACCCTTCTACTAATGTCAATATAATTCCAGTGAGTCAGAAAATACAACAGAATTCACAGAAAGCAAGTTTTTTTCGTCAAAGGCTTTCACAGTCAGAATCACTGGGATGTTGTGTGGTTTCAGATCCTCTGAAGATGCCATCCACAGATGCAGGTGAAATATCAGGAGAGAATGCTGCTAGAACATATCCATACAGCCCAGAAATCACACAACACTCCATTGGTGATAAAGCTTCAGTGGAGACAATTTTCCCCATGATAACTCTTTCGGGATTGAATTTCCCTTCCAAGGGATAGATTTTTCTCACTTCCTGTTGTTGCACCCCCGTTCTTAACTAGGAGTCATTTGCAAGTCAGATGTATGTAACTTGGATGCACTGTCTATACTGAAGAACAGCTTAAATGTAAACACACCAGCAGCAAGAATAGAAAAGTAGAAACAGAAATGGTTAAAACCAAGAATTAACGTATTTTAACAGCTTGACACAAAAAAAGTATTCAAACTTCAAAGGCTATTTAAAGTTCAGGCGCCATATATATCTAGTTTGGAGGAAGTTCCAACAGTATCTCTACAGCCAGCCCATCCTTAAGGGGAGGCCCAAACAGCTTCACAGCCTGAGCTTAAGTTTCAGATATACTTGTATAGGAGCTCTTAAAACAGTTTTTGGTCATGGTCTATGTATTCTCTTCTTGTATCATATACCACAATCTGTCATCATCAGCATTTTACCCAAGGTATTAGATCACCTAGAGATTTCTAGGGAAAATTTTTAATCCAATTTATGAATAATCAAACCTGAAAAAGTCAAACCCACAAATGTGGAGGGCCAATTGTAAACCATGATCACCTCTTTCCATCCATTCTCTCCAGGCAAGTCCTCTACACTCTGCCAGTGATTAGGTACCTCACTCTGCAAACGACACATACTGTATCACCATGTAGCTTACCGTGTAGCTCTTCGGATATCAACGTAAGGATGTGACGATTCATAAAGTCTTACACATTTTGGATCAATTCTGTGAAATCTTTGGGCTGATTCCTGTGGTAGTTTAAAGCAACAAGGCCCAACAGATGGCCCCAAGACCACAAGGATGTCTTTCACGTTACAGCCATATTCTGCTATCATAGCATTAACAACAGCCATAGAAACGCCTTGCAATGTGCCTTGCCAACCTGAGATGCAGGAGAAGAAAGGAAATGTGATAACATTTAGGATTTTGAAGAATGGAAGAAAACCCAAGACCACAAATCCTATTTTCAAAGATTGTGTGTAAATGTGCAGGACTGGATGGAGAAATGTGGATTTAATTTAGTTTTTTAAACATCAAGTATGAAGTCCAAGACAACTTGGAGGCTAACAACACCAGAGAGAGATTTATAAAAATACCTTGAGGAATGCCTCCTCTAAATTATAGCTTCCAGTGAGCAATTTAGGCGCTCTGTCCATTGAGTTCTAGATAACACAAGGTGGCACAGAAGTGTCTATGATGAATCACAATTGAAGTTAAGTCTGGCACTACAGAAAGCATCAGTGCTGTTATCATTCTGAACAACCATTTAAAGCAGAGCTTTCCCGCCCTTTCATGTTGGTGACACACTTTTTAGACACACAGCATTTCACAACACAGTAATTCATTCATTTTTACTAGCAAACCAGAGGACACAGTTTCCTCCCAGAGGTTATACCAACCCTTTGTAAGAAATAGCGATACATGCATAAATTATAATAATGAAATGTATGGGAACACAACCTATCTCATGAAAACCTTTCATTTATATTTTCAAATATATATGATTTATTTGTTATTTCACATAGACTCAGAGGTTTGCATGACACACCTATACACTGCAGCCTACACAACACAGTTTGGGAAACTCAGATTTAAAGACTGCAAAAACATACTATCTACTAGGGGTGGTTGATCCATAAAAGTTTTGATTCTAAACTCATGTGGGGGGGGGAGGAATTTACCTTGTTGGGTCGTTATAGAAATTATTTTGAAATTTTTAAAATAAATTTTGTAATTGAAACGTAATTACTAACGAATTTTTGTTTTTATTCGTTACACCAGCAGTGGGAGGCTAGAATGGAGGGCTTGCTCTCCACTCTTCCCTCCCTCCCCCCCCAGATCAGAAGCATAGCTGATTAAAATTAATCGGATCAGGCGCTCAGCTGGGAGGCAGGAAGGCTAGAATGGAGGGCTTGCTCTCCTCTCTTCCTTCCCTCCCCCCCCCCCAGCTCAGAAGCATCGCGCATTATATTTAATGTGCGATGCCTCTCAGCTGGGGGGGGGGCAGGGAGGGAAGAAGGGAGAGCAACCCCACCCTCTTCCTCCCCAGCTCAGAAGCATCGCGGGTTAAATATAACCCGGGATGCCTCTGAGCTTGCGGGGGAGGAACGGAGGAGTGGATGGTCCGCTCCTGCTTCCCTCTCAAGGTCTGAACCGCACCAAGCCTTGGCACGGTTTAGCTCTCGGGAGGGGAGGAGGGGCGTCCGCTCCTGCTTCCCTCCCAAGATCTAAACCGCGCCAAGCCTTGGTGCGGTTTAGATCTCGGGAGGGAAGCAGGAGTGGACGCCTCTCCTCCCCTCCCAAGATCTAAACCACGGCAAAGCTTGGCCGGGCTGCTTCCAAAGCGCCCGCCGCAGCTCTCAGCTGGTGAGGAGAAAGGCGGGTGCTGCTGCCCTCCAGTCTCCTCTCGCAAGTTGAGAACTGAGGAGGGAAAAAAACGACCTAATAACATGACCCTTACAAAAAATGGCGATCCCGGGTTCGGTTTTGAAACTTCACTTTTGGGTTGGATGCCGAGGGTCAATATAAGGTCAAAATAATTTCAAATACGAACTATTAACAGATTTCAAAGTATTTAAATTGGAGATATCCACCCCTATTATCTACTGTTACTAAACAAAGAAACAGGAAGCGAGGACAAGACACTCCAGCAACATAGGAAAGGATAAGCCTTTATTTCATTCCAACAAAATAAATCAGCAAGAAGGGTGGAACAATAACAAGAATATTTTTTAAGTTGTACATCTTCTCTATTCACATCAAGCCCAACTCTCTTATCATTCCTGCTTTCTGGATAGGGGAGAGGCTATGATAAAGATAGAATATTATTTCAATGATATTAAGTATTTTCAACTTCTGCTTAAAAAAGTAAAAAACGATGGCTTCAATTAAGGACATAAAAAGTATATTACAGCCCAAAAGGTTGCTTCCCAACTGTAATTGTAGAACAGTGGTTCTCAACCTGCGGGTCCCCAGGTGTTTTGGTCGACAACTCCCAGAAATACCAGCCAGTTTACCAGCTGTTGGGATTTCTGGTATTGAAGACCAAAACATCTGGGAACCCACAGGTTGAGAACCACTGTTATAGAGGTATTTTTGAGGGGTAAAGGAGAATGACGGTGAGAGTGAAAAATCTCACTGAAAAACACAGCAATAATTAATGATGCTTTAAAAAGTGAGAATACATCCTAAGGCAGAAAAAAGGAGAACAGCATCTCCAACTAGGAAAGCTTACAAAAAGATTAAAACCATAGATAGGTTTGTATAAGCCATTACTTGATGCTAGCAAAACAGCAAAATAATCTTTTTACCTGAATGAGCAGCACCACATGCTTTTTGAACTGGATCAGCAAAAAGCACAGGGATGCAATCTGCTCCAGGAGCAGCGATTGTTACCCCTTTCTGGTTAGTTACTATTCCATCATGGCTCTCTGGTTTGGCCTTTCCCATCACCCAAACATCACTGGCATGGTTGACCTGTGAACAGCAAGGAAAAGAAAGGCAACTGAAGACCAGGATTGCTGTGTGTGGTCTTCTGCTCAAACATTTCCTGCAAACTTATTTATTTCACAACTTTGGGCATCACTGTGGGAGAAAAGTGCGACATTAATGTAATAAATTAATAACCCACATCCGATTCAGTGTGATATAATTCCTCTTAAAAGCCTTGATTCGCACACTTCAGAGTTATGAAGACTACATAATGAAACTCTGAGCTCCAGCAGCCAAGACCAGGAACAAAAGCTTCCTGGACTCAGATTATATATCTGAGCATGTGCTCAGATATATGATCTGAGAACCAATACTGAATTTGCAACCTTTCTGCATAAAAATAAGCTCTTGGTCAGGATCTCACTAACAGAGATTTCCTCATTCTAGTAGAGTAACTGTGAGGGTATGGTTTTGTTGTTCTGCTGTTGAATAGTAAAAGCCAAAAGTCCTTACAATCAGTCAGAAAGCCTGATCTAACCTTTGTCCATTCCCTGTTGAAATGGTCAGAAGGCAGGTCATCGGCTGCCACATGAATTTCCTTGCCAGCTTGCGGAAGTCATCCTCCTCAGAGGGTTACTTCAGTTCATCTCCAAGAAGTCAACAAAAATAATGAAGTCATTTTCATGAGCTTCCTCTCTAGTTAATTCCCTTTACACCAGCAAGGGGAACTGCCTGGCCTGCCAGACGTTGTTGAACTGCAAGCTGTTATGTTTTTAAGTCATTTCTGACTCATGGCAACTCTAACAAGGCATACTGATTATTACAGGCTTTTCTTGGCAGAATGTGCCTTCATCTGAGGCTCAAACCACTACACCATGTTGGCTCTACTCCATGCTGGCATTCTTATCCATTAGCTTTGCTTACTAGGGCTGCTGGATCACAACATCAGGAGGCAAAGATTAAACATTTAAGGCATATGCATCAGACTTGAGGCCCATAGGCAGGCATGTAGCCGGGGGGAGGGGGGGGCCTTAAGGGGCTTTAGCCCCCTCCCTGAAATTCTCAGGGTGGTCCGCAAGAAGGCCTTACTGGTACATTATTTAAACTGTTATGTTTATTCATATCATGATCTGATCACCATGCTCAATATATCCCATATGGATGGGGGCTTTGGGATAGCGATACAAAAAGTTTGCTAGGGTAGATCCTCTCTCACTCAGACTCAGCCCCCCCCCATCCCCCCACCGTAATCAAAATCCTGGCTACGATACTGCCCACAGGTCAAATCCTTCCAGATGCTGGACTACAACTCCTATATACCTCACTATTGGACATCATGACTAAAATTGATAGTTGTGATGCAGTAACATCTGGAAGGCTGCAGTTTGTTCTGGTTAGTCAGAAGAATGGGGTTTGGATTTAGACACAAGGCTTGCAATTATTATGCCTGTCTTGAACATATTCTTTCACCTGTCCGAGCCACAAGGGCTGTTGGGTTGCAATTCCTATCATCCCTTGTTTGTCAAAAAGATTCCAGAAGATGCTTTCCCTGAGTTCTCCCATTGCTTTGCAAAGAGTGCTAGATAAATTGTGAAGTTCAACCCTAGTGATCATAAGGGGTCTTGCAAAGCAAGATTTCATTTCTTCAATATGCACTTCGTGTAGACCAGGGGTGCTCATTAGGTAGATCGCGATCTACTGGTAGATCGCGTAGGGCTTCCTGGTAGATCACAGGCAGGGCAGGAGGAAGGCTCAGTCAATTCGTCCAGTAGTAAGAAATCAGTTTGTGTGTGTCAACTGTAAAATAGGTTGTGTGGAAGGGCCCTGGGTTATCTGAGGTCCTTTCCACACAGTTGAATAAAATCCCATGTTATCTGCTTTGAATCAGATTATATGACAATGTGGACTCAGAAAACTCAGTTCAAAGCAGATATTGTATTATATGTTTCACATTTTTGTAGTGGGTAGGTAGATCACTTTGACTTGGTTGTTTTATAAGTAGCTCGCATGCTGAAAAAGTGTGAGCACCCCTGGTGTAGACCATCATTCTTGTGCTAATCACAACACGGGATGCAATTAATACAAAACAACAAATGTAATCCTGCTGATATCACTGAACAGTCTTTAGCCTTCTTATGAAATTGTATAATTAGGCCTCGTGCTGCTTCTTATCTTTTGCAAGCATTTCTCCCTTGTTGCGTATCTTCCTTGACACCAGCTTGAAGACATGTGGCTGGGACTTGAATAGAATTCCATAGCCTTGTGAAATACGGAAGCTTTGTTATCTCCCTAAACTACTGCCAGTGATTCTTGAATGGAAGTTATCTTTTACCTACAAGCCTCCCGAGCATGCAGGTTTAAGAAACTGAGCTGTTCCCTCAAAGCAGGGGTGACAAACTGATTTTCACTAGCTTTAGGTTTGCCTTCAAAGGGCCATCGAATCCATGGACAGAGAATCCGTCGAACCAGAGGGCCAATAATGTATTTTTTACATAGTGGTCGGTGCTCTTCAGTTATTACCCAGTTTGAGTCCCCAGGTAACAATGAACGATAACTCCTATCGCTTTTTATTACCTGCAATGCGGATTGGGGCAATGGAAATTGAAACAGCTTTGCCCTGTCTAGATCATGAGAAGGTTCCTGTGATCTTTAAGAATTACACATAGGGATTAGCCACACCTGGTGCAAGGTGGTCTTAAATTTATGCATGTATTTACTTAATTTTGATCCTACTTTTCTCCCAACACAGGAACTAACAGCAAACATAATGCAAGAGAAAAAAGAGTAACTCTATTAAATTAAATTAAGAATATAAAAGTGAAGAAAAATATTTGCTTCACGAAGCATACACATTAAAATACAATTAAAACTACACAGCCCACCCCCACCTCCCAAATTCACACAATTCCCCCAGGAACTTGTGTCTCATTATTCCCTAAATACCTGATGTCAGAGTTACATTTTCACCTGCCTACAAAAAATAAGCAGGAACGGGGCCATCCTAGCCTCTGTGGAGGAAGTTCCAGGGCCTCGGCAACTAGGCTAGACTCAGCATTCCTACCCTTACCTTTACACTGTGATATGTATCTTGGTTGAATCCAGCAGTGACGGCTAACCTACGAAGGTTTTCCTTAACCACTGCAGGTGGGTCACGTCGCTTGGAGCTGCAGAAGAGGTTCAAGGAGCTCAGGGTCGATATATAGGAAATGCCACCTGTCCTTGTAGTGAATCCATGGAGAAAGATATGATCTAAGGAAGTGTTTTTAAAAAAGACAATTTTTAAAGGTATAGATTTTGTTGTAAGCTTCATGAACAACTACAGCAGGGGTGCCCACACTTTTTCAGCATGTGAGCTACTTCTAAAATAACCAAGTCAAAAAGATCTACCTTCCCCTGTCGCCGCCCGCGCGCTCCTGCCATTGCGCGTGCCCTCTTGCCGCCGCCCGCGCGCTCCTGCCACCCATGCACCGCTCCTTCCGCCCGCGCGGCATTGCAGGAACAAGGGAGCGCAAGGCTGGGCATCCGTCCTGCCTCTCTCTCATCCAGAAGCAGCCGTGCAGCCTCTGCTGCCGGCGAGAGAGAGGCAGGGCGGAGCGCGAGGTGGGGCCTCTGGAGGCCTCACCTCACACTCCCTCGTTCCCGCAATGCCCCGTGGGCAGAAGAGCGCCGCGCACAGGGTGAGCGCGCGCAAGGCAGAAATGCCCCATCTACCTGTGATCGACCTGATTTCGACTCGCGATCGACGAGTCCATCGCGATCGACTTCCCTGAACTACAGTATGTCGCTATAAGTTCCAGCACAACATAGGGTGCACCTGCACTGCTAAATTTATGAAGTTTCTTCCCATGTTAACGGTCATGGCTCAATGCTACAGAATCATGGGAGCTGTAGCTTTATAAGGTCTTTAGCCTTCTCTGCGAAAGAGTGAGAGTGCCTCACATCCAGGATCCCACGGCATTGAGCCATGACAGTTAACGTAGTGTGGGACTGCATTAATTCTGCAGACTAGAACTAGATGCATCCATAGTTATACAGATACTACATGTCAGTGTTTGCACAAAAATATTTACTTTTCTGAGGAAAAAAAGAAAACATAATCTCTTGGACCCTGGGTTCTCATGACTTCACAACCTCCTGCTGGCACTTAGCATGAGGGCCAGGTTTTAGCACAGCAGGTTATCAGCCAGCTGCAGTAAATCTTGCCAATCAAAAGGTTGACAGTTCGAAGCCCGGGTTGGGGTGAGCTCTTGGCCTTTAGCCCAGCTTTTGCCCACCTAGCAGTTTTTAAAACAGCAATGTGACTAGATAAATAAGTACTGCTTTAAAGCAGGGAGGTATTTAAGGCACTCATCAGGAAATGCCAAAAAAAAAAAGAGCCAGCGATTCAATCAAGGAGGAAAGTTTATGAACAAAGCTCTTCAGTAGGGAAGATGGAGCGAGAGCACCCCCTGTGGCCGGAACTGAGCACAGCCTCCAAAATGCCCAAGATGGGAAAACCTATATATACCTCTATCTATGTACAGTCGTCTGTCTTGTCAGTGTATAATGGCATTGAATGTTTGCCATTTGTATAAATAATAGAATCTACTAATATTTATAGTAGTTTCTGTTCAAACATAAAACAGTCTGCAAAATCCAATCACTGCTGATGTTGGCTTTATTAAAGCATTTGATGTTTTCTTTATTCAAGCAACATATAATAAAATCACAATACAAAAAAAACAGAAAAGAAAAGAAACAGAAGGGGAAATCAGATGAATAACATATTGTCATTGTGTGACTCCAAATCATTTCTGGTAAACCAATGACAGAGTTTTCTTGGTAGAATTTGTTCAGAGGACGTTTGCTTTTGCCTTCCCTCTGAGGCTGAAAGAGTGAGAGGAGGAGGATTAGATAATGATACTGTTACTATACCTCTTATTAAAATCTGTTACCCGTATCCGGTATCTGTTTATCCTGCTAGCCCAGTTAACATCTTTGGCAATAATCAACTTCTACCCCAAATTAATTATGTTGGTGTAAGGACTCACCTGTCCTAAGTGGGTGGAAAGCCTGCTTGGAAGTTTTGGATTTCTGTTGGAAGATAGCTGGCATCCAGTTTGGTAAGGGATTTGCAGCTAGCAGCCATCAGGGGGAGGTCATAGCCAGAGAGGGGCGTGGCCTTAGAGTCAATCCTGCTCAGAGATAGGAGTGCCCTGTGATTGGCTGAGTGCCAGAGGGGAGGAGCAGAGCTGACTAAAGGAGGGATCTTGTCAGAAAGATTCTCAGTCTTGGGCAGAGCTTTGATTGAGAGACATCTCAGCTCTAGCTGTCGTGGTTTGAGGGTGGAGTGACAATATCCTCCAAGCCTCAGCCATAGATTCTGACCAGTCTGTTACTATAGTGGCACATCCAGGGTGTTTGGGGTGACACTGATAGTTAGGTTAGAGCCATTAGGGCTGACTTTGTAGAGTCAGACTAAACACCTTGTCTCCTCAGTGTATAGAGGGAAAGGTGGGTTTTAGAGGCTGGGAGTTAGCAGGTAGCTAACTCAGTCAGGCAAGACTCAGGGGGATTTCTGGTGGATAGAAGCCCTAATAGGAACCAGCTGTTCACTGCTATTTTCAGACAATAGGGTGACAGGTTTATATTTTAGTCAAGACTCAGTACTGACTAGAGTATTGTTAAGATCTAAGCTTAGTGCACTATTTTTCTGTAACCACATGCTTAGCATCTTATTTTCTGTAACCGCACGCTCCAGCATATTATTATCAGTAACCATACGCTATTGTTGCCTCTCTCTATAGAACCATTATGATCTGTGCCTCATTGCTAGCCGTTTGTTAATTAATAAATTCTTTTTATTTGTTAACTTTAAGAAGCTTCCATCTCTCTATCTTTTAGTCCCTCACAGTGTGGTTGTTTTGGGCAGCTCGGTTAAAAGAACTACCAAGTAAACATCTTAATTGACAATCTCAAAATCCTAATTTGAGTATTAGGTTGGTGGCAGTACTACCGGGAGTATTATTTTAATTAATAATCTCCAAAACCAGTGGCAGGTCGTCACAGTTGGCTCTGGAAAATTGATGCTTCTGTTTGATGTTGATAAATTTATTTATTATTTATTTCATTTGTATACCATTTCTCTCAACCCCTGTGGGGTCTCAAAGCAGTTAATAACAAAGTAAATTGCAAAAATCAATGCCTCCCAAAATATAAAATACACACATTACTAAAATTGCATATAGCAATAGATTAAAACCAGTAAACTTTAAAACATCATGCATAGATAACATAAAACAGAACATTCAACATTGAGCCTATCCTGAAGTTATCTTGATTACTTCATCTCACTTCCCGAATGCTTGCTTGAAAATGCACGTTTTAAGTAGTAAGTTATTTGATAGGTTGTCTTATTTTATTTTTAGATGTTAAGTTATAATTTCTTTTTAAATGTCGGGTTATTATTTTTTTGCTATTATTTGTATCTTGGTTGTTGTATTCAGGCATTGAATGTTTGCCTTTTTGTGATTGGAATGTGCCCTGAGTCCCTTTGGAGAGATAGGGTGGAATATATATATATATATATATATATATATATATATATATATATTATTATTATTGCCCAAGATTTCCATGATCAAGCAGGGATTTGAATCCTGGTCTTCCGTTGTCCCTAGAGCAACATTCAAACAATTGTATCATGTTAACTCTCCAATTTAGCAACATATACGTATAACAAAATCTGCATTACCTGGAATCAACGATGATTTGAGAAGGGTGAGTTTCCCTTTCAAAGCAGGCAGACTTTCAAAAAACATCTTTATCTCACTTTGGATCTTTTCTGCATCTTGTCCTGAGAGCGACATTAGCTCACTCTGTGGTGCTGTTGATTTTGGTAGATTATTTTCTTCAAAAGTTACCTCTAAATCCTCATACTCAATCTGGTAAACACTAGTAAAAAGCTGACTTGTATACTCTCTCATTAGTGGCTTTCTTTGTGAGGGCAATATTATTTTAATTACATTTATATCTCTTTCATCAAGCTTCTGTTTAATGGCGTACAAAGTGGCGACCGTATTTTCAGAACACACAACTTCAAATCTTCCCTTCGGGCAGTGAAAACTCTGCATTGTTTTTTGGAGTGCATCTTCACCATTCTTTTTACTTTTTAAGGCTTGGCAACACATAAGGCAAACAAATGGAGCCTGGGAAGGAAATTCCTCCCCAACAGTTTCTAATGCTCTAATTATTGAGTTCTGAATCTGGTTATTCCAAGAGTTGGCTCCGAGGTGGCACAGATCAATTAACACTGCTTTTGCCATAGCGCACAATTTGGACAATCCTTGAAGATGTTGGGCTTTTAGTGTTGAACCTGTAAAGAAAAAGATCCAAAGAGGAAATATATTTTGAAAATGTTATATTCTTTGTTTTACCAGTTTATTCATATTAAATGCATATCCCAATTGAGATAATCCACAATCATGTTGCTGTTTGCTTCCAGGTCAAATGTCATTTTGGCAATATTATTTTCATCTTTCCATTTCTCTGAGGCTGAGAAAGTGTGATTTGCCTAAAATCACTCAGTGCATTTCCATGACTGAACAGGGATTTGAAGCCTAGTCCCTAGAAGTGTAATCCATGCCTAAAATCACTGCACCACGCTGGCGGTCTAAGCAATAATTAAGAAAAGCAGCAGTCGTTGTTGAATGAGCCCTTTCAGAAGCAAACTAGGAATCAATCAAACAAAGTAAATTTATTATATAGAACATGGAACATACATTCCCATATGTTTTAAGCGCCATCTACTTCATTATGGCAGTGCTTCTCAACCTGTGCGTCCCCGGGGGTTTTGGCCTACAACTCTCAGAAATCCCAGCCATTAGATTATGTGGATGAATAGGGGAATTTGAATCCCATGAATAGACCAGTTTCATTGCTTTGGCTGGAATCTTGTATTCACTCAGCCTTGAGCTCTAATGAACCCATGGGTCTGTTTCCTAAGATGAATAAGGCCACATTCTTAGTTATAGCACATGAACCTCAGACTTACTGCATGAAGAGGATTCTCAATGTATGTAACAGAAATATTTAAGTTGTGCTGTTCTTATAAACAGTACTTCTAAATAACTTTAAAGAACCAGATCTTGTATGATACTGGAAACTATGCAGTGCCAGCGTCAATAAGAGGCCACCAACAAAGATCAGGCTATATTTCAGAGGAAGGAACTGGCAAAACCACCTCTGACAATTCCTTGCACAAGAAAACTCCTTGAAATGTATGAGCTCAGCATAAGTTGACAGACACCCTGAAGGCTCTCTCTTGCTCTCCCAGGAAATAGTATCACTTAACTAAAATAGCCAAATTCAACTGGAAAGTAAGCGAATATTATGTTCAAGTATCAAAATCTCTATTCCCTTTAAAATAAGTTATTTTTTTAATACTTGCAGTAGGCCTACTTCAGGTTTGTTTGAAATAAAATTTGCTCCCTTTGTGATATATGTAATGATATCCAGCCTTTCTGCTAAAAATTAAGGACAGTTTTGTATGCTTTTAACAGCTCACATAAGTAGGGTTTGAGCAGAGCCCATTTAACATAGAGGCAGCACAATATCACTGTAGCAGCAGAGAAAGAGACAATCAGCCCACTAGGTGGGGGTCACGGAAAGAGCCTCCTCAAAGACTGAGTAAATACAGCTGGGCATCTCTACTTCATCACACTAGAGAATAAATCCACTTAAAATCCAGTTTCAGTCTCCTGCAGAATTATGGGGTTTGTAGTTTGGCAAGGCTGTTAAAGGCTCCTCCCTAAACTATAAGCCCCAGAATTCTGCGGAAGGCAACAACTAGATTTAAAGTGGATCCATTCTCTAGTGCAGCGGTTCTCAACCTGGGGGTCGCAACCCCCAAGGGGGTCGCTGGGTCATTTCCGGGGGGCGCGAAGCTGCCATGGTTGACCTCGCCCCCTCTGCCTCTTCAAATGGCTTCTGGCTCCAAATAGCTAGGCGCTTCTGGTTGGCTCCTCCTCCTCTTCCTGCAGGGAGTCAGGAGGAGGAGCTTGGAGGCAAAGACATGCGCGGGAGAAAGCATGGCTCTTGCCTCTTGTCCCCGCCGGCCTCGGAGGGGGCGAAGGGCGAGTGCATGGCTCCCCACATGGCCAAGGCCATCCGGGGGTCCTTCGCCGCTCGCCTCTCGGCCCTGCCGGCCTCGGAGGGGGCGAAGGGTGAGCGCACGGCTCCCAGCATGGCCAAGACCATCTGGGGGGCCTTCGCCGCCCCGGCATTGGCAAGTGCGTGGGGAACAGGTCCTGGGAGCACACATTCACCGGCCCCTGGGCGTGTGCTCCCAGCCCTCTATCCCCCGTGCGCTTTCCAACGCCGGGGTACACGCACCCAGGGGCTCTTCTCCTGGGAGAAGAGGGACAGCATTGGCAAGTTCCTCTCCAGACAGCTGTGCCTGCACCACTCTCAGGGCAGCAAGGAGGCCTCTTCAGGAACTGAAGCATTGAAGGTACTGCAAATCTAATCTATTGTACATGCCTCCCCCAAACTCCTCCAGTATTTTCTGTTGTTCGTGGCAGTCCTATATACCAAGTTTGGCTCTATTCAATTGTTGGTGGAGCTCAGAATGCTCTTTGATGCCTGGTGAACTATAAATCCACACAACTGTAATTCCCAAAGGTCAGAGTCTATTTTCCCCAAACTCCACCAGTGTTCAAATTTGGGCATATTGAGTATTTGTGCCAAGTTTGGTCCAGATCCATAGTTGTTTGGGTTCACAGTGCTCTCCGGATGTAGGTGAACTACATCTCCCCTAAATTAGTGTTGATTCCTCCCAACCCCCTCCAGTATTTTCTCTTCGTCATGGGGGTTCTGTGTGCCAAGTTTGGTGCAGGTCTAATTTGTAGGGGTCACATTGGACTGTGGAAGTCAGAGCTGTATCGGTTGAAGGTACTTCAAATCCCGTCATCCGTTGTCCATACTCCTCCAAACATATTGTTTTTATCATTAATCACTATGCTTTAATTATGTTCAATTTGTAACAATGAAAATACATCCTGCATATCAGATATTTACATTACAATTCATAACAGTAGTAGTTATGACGTAGCAACAAAAATATATTTGGGGGTCACCACAAAATGAGGAACTGTATTTAGAGGTCACAGCATTAGAAAGGCCGAGAACCACTGCTCTAGTGTGATGAGGCCCCTGGGCAATGTTTCTTGTAAACGGCTAATCTTTCCAACCCAAAAGCATTGCTTTATAAGCAATGCTATTGACACAAAATAAATTTTAAAAAGTCCACCAGATTGATGAATTCTCTACCCGCAGATTCAACAACTCACAACTTGAAAATATTCAAAATAAACAGTAATCATTGCTTTTATATAAGGAACACCACTGTATATAAGGGACTCTATCATCCATAGAATGGTTAGATGGAGTCATGGATCCAAAACCCAGGGGGTACCAAGAGCCCACTGCATTGGAAAGCAAAACTCCTTTTGTGCATGACCTGAAGTAGCAGGAGAGCTTTATTTATATAAGTCAAAGGGAGGTTGAGGTTGAGAAACAGATCACAGTTTATGGGGTGCAGGTAAACTCATTTTTTAAAAAGTCTGATCATGTTTTTATACGATTTTAAAATCTGCTAAACCGGTTTGACTAGAAATAACAGAGGGACAAAAAAAATTCTACATATATAGTGTGAAGGTGAACCATGAGAAAGTAGAGGCATGAGTCATAAAGATCACAATATAGGCTTGCCTTTACAACTACTTCCATTACTTGATAATAAGCACTTTGGTGATTTGTAAACTTACGAGGGAAAGGAACCAGGAAATGTGAGTGAACGATATGTGACAACAAGGAAAAAGAAAACTAAAATCCAACTTGAGATAGACCAGAGGTCCCCAAAATAAGGCCCGTCCAAGGTCATTTACCTGTCCCCCACCCTAAACTTTAGACTTAGGTTCGCCCTAAGTCTGGAACAACTTGAAGGAACACAACAATCCTAATTAACTTGACCATCTCATTAGCCAAAACCAAGCCCACACTTCCTATTGAAATACTGGTAAGTTTATATTGGTTAATATTGTTCTTCATATTTGTTGTATGAAACCCCCTGGGCAAAATTATTATTTGTTCCCTTTGTGCCTGCAGCAGAGAGTTCCAAAGGCTGCAGATACTTAAAGTGTACTTGTTTGCCTTTGCACATGTTCAGACAATCAGGAAACTAGCTACAGACTGCCTATGACCCCCCCCCCCCTAATAAATTGGTTACCCTGAACTCTTGTGCTTCTCTTGCCCTCACTTTGCTGTAATGTATCTTTCCCAGCCATTATGTGCCTCTTCTTGTTGCAGTTCAGCCTTTCCTCCTCCTCCTCTGTCCCGATAGCTGGTTCCCCCATTAGAAAGCTTTTGATAGTTTAAGCCAGTCTTTCTCAACCAGTGTGCCGTGACACACTAGTGTGCCGTGATGGACCTCCTGCTGTGCCGCGAGAAAAGCTCTCTGCCCCCCTTCCTCCCCCCCTCCTGCCGAACTCCTGCTGCTTGGGGGAGGAGGAAGGGCCGGGCAGTGGTGAAGAAAAAGTAGAAGGGACCGGGGCGCCTCCTCCTTCGGCCGTTTCCCCAGCCAGCCTCCAATCCGCCATGACTCCCACCATGACTCTCGCCCCTCGCTCGCTGAAGCCGCGTGGAGGAGCCCCGCCCACTGAAGCCCGTCCACCGCTCATGCTCCTCCTCTGTAGGAGAGCTGAAGCTGGGGGGAGGGGACGGGGCACTCCCAGCAGCTGCTCCAGCCTTGAGGGGACAGTGCCAAGCCAGCATTGTGCTGGCTCTGGCATGGCTGGCTTGGCACTGCCCCCAAAAAGGCTGGAGCAGCTGCTGGGAGAGGTGAAGCCGGGGGGTAGGGGGCGGGGTGTGGCGCAGTCTGGCTCCGCCCCCTCCCCGGCTTCGGCACTCCCAGCAGCTGCTGCCGGCAGGCCACCAACCCCCAGCCATTCTTTACTGGGTTAGTGTGTCCTTTTGTGTCATTTTGGTTGGTGGTGTGCCCTCGGTTTTTAATGTTAAAAGTGTGCCGCGGCTCAAAAAAGGTTGGGAAACACTGGTTTAAGCTCTCTCTGCTCATTATATTTCTCTCCTGCCACCCTCCCTGTCTCAGACCACACTCTCTGGCCTCTTTTGGGATCTAACTCAACCCAGGGATTCTGAAAACTATGTTTTCCAAGCCTGAGAAACGATGTCTCCCAGGACTGCTGTTCAAAATAACTCTACTTGCTGAGTAATCATGTCCTAAAGTTGTTTTCCTTATCTGTTCCCATCCTTGCATTGTGTAACCTTGCTGCCTTTCTGTTCCAAAGTCCCCTTAAAAGCCCGGTCTGCATGTTCCCCTTTCCCAATATGGAATTATATTCTTTCTATGTATTTTCTCTTCCTCATGGCTTGATCTACATACAAGGGAGCCTGGCTTGGATATCTGTACATACTTGGGAAAACTATATCTCTCATGTGCATGAAAAATGCCCTAAACATTTACTGCCTTTTCCTATATGTTCCTATGTTATGTTACTAATATATTTTTTGCTTCTGAGATTTCCTGTTCCTTTCCCTGGATTGAAAACTGTATTCCTGACCCCAAAAGGAAGTCCTGCATCCCATATCATACAGCCTGCGAGAAGAGACTCCAAGCTGGGAATGTCTTCAATCAATTCCTGGCCTCTCCCATATTATGGGCATTATCTGGACATATATAACACAATAGCCCAATGGACAGAACAAGATGGCCCCATTGCCTTTTCCTTCCCACCTCAGGGGAAGTAGCTACTCTTCACAATGCGCCTTTGTGTGCGAGACCTCTCGCCACGGATTGTCTTTTTTTCTAAGCCTCTGTCCTATGCCATTTGCATGATTGTGCCATTTTGTCCTGTTTAGAGCCATGACCCAGAGCCACTGCTACTGGGTGGGCCCCCTGATGGGGCGCTGCCATGACCATCCTGCACACAATAAACCTTTCCTGGGTACGGCTTGGTGCCCTCAATCATTTTTGATTATTTTTCCTGTTGAATAAATGGAAACCCTTTCACCGCCACTCAATGCCCTTTGTCTCTACACAAGCCAACTGCTCAGCCAAGCCCCCTTTCCGTGATTGGTCAGAATTGGAAGACTCGTCCAATGAGCTTCGCTACAGCTGATGTTGCTGCAGTGGGAAATTTGAAATTATTGTGTATAAGAGGAGAATGTATCCATATCTGTTATTCTAGCTTCGTTGTGAATGTATCACAAGCTGGGATCTCATCTGCAGATAATAAAATCTTCCTTGGCTGAAATCCCGTTCTCACCTTGCTGCTGGATTATTTTAATTGGGGCTGATCTGTATGCTTGCCATAGAAAAGGGGCAGCTCAGACTTATCACTTGTCTGGGTTTCTGCCAACAGACTTCTTCCTGGTCTTACTGCCAGGGCTTGCCTCCTAAATTGGGGCCAACGTGTTAAATATTGTATTGTTCTTTCATATTTGTTTGTACTACAAATAAGATATCTGCAGTATGCATAGGAAGTCATTCATGGTTTCCCCCCCAAATTATAGGTGCCACCCCCCAACAGTGAGTGACCGTGAACCGGCCCTTGGCTTAAAAAGTTTGGGGACCTCAGAGATAGATCCCAAAGCAGTGTGTTCTCAAACTGTGTCCTCCAAAAATGGCACTTCAACTCCCAGCCAGCAAGGTCAAAGCTCAGAAAATCTGGAAGTAGAATATCTTGAGAACCAGTGCTTGAGAACTGCTATCCTAAAAAAATCTATCAAAATTGTTGCATTGAAACGGAGTATTACTTACATTAAGGGCCCTTCCACACAGCTGAATAAAATCCCACATTTTCTGCTTTGGACTGGAATATATGGCAATGTGGACTCAGATAACCCAGTTCAAAGCAGATATTGTGGGATTTTCCTGCTTTGATATTCTGGGTTATATGGCTGTGTAGAAGGGCCCTATGTCATTCTGAATAAGACATAATTGAAACCCTATAGGATTTAATAGTTTCTAATATGGAGTGTTTTAATTTTTCTCCAGCTAAATCCTTTGCATGCAAATGTATTATACTGAATTCAGTGGAACTTACTTGCAGCTATGAAGTCATATGATCTGCTCACGACATGCATGTTGCTCAAACTCAGGGCCCTTCCACACAGCCACATAACCCAGAACGTCAAGACAGAATAACCTGTAATATCTGTTTCCAACTGGGTTATAACCCAGTTCAAAGCAAATTTTGTGGGATTTTATTCAGTTGTGTGGAAGGGGCTTCAGTGGAATTAATTCTTGACAAATTAATGTTCAAAACCGGGCTACAAAGCAACACTAGGGGTCATTCCACACAGCCCTATATCCCAGAATATCAAAGCAGAAAATCCCACAATATCTACTTTGAACTAGGTTATCTGAACCTACCCTCAGATAATGTGGGATTTTCTGCCTTGATATTCTGGGATATAGGGCTGTGTGGAAGGGCCCTAGGACTGCAGCTCCAAACAGATGTATTAACTTTGTTATTTGCCATCAAGTCAACTTTGACTTATGGTGACTCTATGAGAGAAAAACCTCCAAGAACTCTGACCGTCACCTATCCTGCTCTGGTCTTGTAAGCCCAAGGTCCTGGCAACAGTAAAATGTTTCTGAACACCACCCATTTACACAAACCCATGAGCAACAACATACTGTGTTTACAGTAGATGCTGCAGAAAATGCTTTAATTCTACTCCACAAAAAAGGGAAGTCAGCTTTGCAAATGCTGATTATAATTAATGTTTGATTTTTATACTTATATTAAATATCTATATATCTGGGGTCACATAAAAATTTCTCGAGTGGAAAGAGGGTGGAAGTGGGAAACATTCAAGAAGCACTGCTGTAAAACCCATTTATTTGTCTTTTTTTGGCAGTTCAAAATTTCAATAAAGCTCTCCCGCAACACTACATTTCAAAAGTGCTGATTTTCTTCTTGTCTCATTGATACCCTGAATTAAATGCACAAACGTCCAGTTGTCACAGCAAAGACGAAAACTAGCCTGCTTATTGCATTAACTTTTGTGGATTTGATAAAGTGGAACCTTATCTGCAACACCTTATGCCGTTTCTTTCGCCTGTAGAAGAGAAGGTGAAGAAGGACACAATAGCCAGCCATGTTTAAATATTTGAAAGGATGTCATAAGGAAGAGGTTTTGTGCTGCCCTGGAGACTAGGACTCGAGCAATGATTTCAAATGATAGGTAAGGTGATTCTATCTGAACATTAGGAACTTCCTGACTGTAAGAGCCGTTCAACATTGGAACTCTCTGCTTCAGAATGCAATTGAGGCTCCTTCCTTGGAAGCTTTTAAGCAGAGGCTGAATGGCCATCTGTTTGGGATCCTTAGACTGTGCTTTTCCTGCATGGCTGGAAATTGGCCTCAGACTGGATGGCCCACACAACCTTGCCCAGCTCTATAATGGTAATACATTAGCCTCTTATCTCAACTCAGTGAGGATCCAGTAGGATGAGTTTAGGAACTGATTGCAGTGGAAGCGCAAAAGCAGAAAAAATATTAAAGGAATACATCCCTGTTCAGAAATTTGTAACCTATCGCCACCACCACCACCACCACCATCATCAGGAGGGTAGTTCTACGGTAACACTGAATATCTGTGAGCCCACTATTAAAGAACTGTACTCACTCAATTACAGAACTCTTCTGTACTGGAAACTTGTCTTCTTCTTCTCCCCTTTGCAGATCCCATTTGAGCAGGAAAGAAAAGGCAGGCTGGGGCAGCCCAAAGTGCCTCTGTTGCAACAGGAGCCAGCCTGTTGGGGCTTAGATAGGGGAATTCCAGGGTTGTGCAGCAGGGTGGCTCTTCCCTCTTTCCATCTCCAGGCTGCTATACAGGAAGGGAGCCCTGGCCTCTTTTCCCCTTCCCTCCCCAGAAGGAAACACGTGGCAGCAGCCAAGGGAGGAGCACTGCACTGTCAGGACTACACTCTTTTTTTTATTATTATTTCCAAACACTTACAAATCTCTGTGGAAGGCAGCATATTCCCTTCTCTTTTTAAGACAGGTGTGCCTTTTTTAAGGGTTGCCCGGTGTCTCATACTGTGTAAGGCCTAAATGGACATTTGATCAGGGAGTTGCCCTTGTGGCTCCCCATGTCACCCTGCCATCAATTGCCTTCCTGAACTGGCCGTTTCATGCACTCAGAACTGTGACAGGCAGACAAGGCCAAAATCCCACCAAATAAAGAGCCCTTAACATGTGCCAATGCTCTGTGGTTTGTGTCATCACCATTCAGGTCTCAAACTGGATCCAAAATTTCCACTTTAACTGCCACGGCTCAAAGCTATCGAACCGTTGGAATTGTAGTTTTATGGGGTCTTCTGCCATTCTCTGCCAAAGAGTGCTGGTGTTTCACCAAACGACAAATCCTAGGATTCTGTGCAGTTAATGCATTAATTCTACGGTGTGGGTGCACCCCTTGACAGCATGTCATCAACATCCTTATTCAGAGTCCCATCTACACTGGATCTGGGATACACTGGCATCTTCTGCAGCACACTCTTTGACAGAACTTGGACTTTCTTGGGATGCTTTTATAAATGTGTAGTATACCTTTAGATGCACACCGCAGTGTGCATTGGTCATGTGTATTTTGTAGCCACCATAGTCTTGAGTCAGTTTTGAACCGCATTATATGGTCAGTGCAGAAGCGCCCTTAACTGAAGCAACACTGTTCTATTTAGAATTGTAGTCTTAAACGTAAGCAAAATAATATTTGGCACTCATGATGTATAAGATTCAATGTGTATGTTTTCAAGTTGCCTACTGAGTTATTTATTTATTTATTATTTATTTATTTAATATTTTTGTACCCCGACCTTCTTTCCTCCATGGAGGGACTCAGATCGGCTTACAGCAAAATTCAATGCCATACAAATTTAAAACATCTTAAAACAGCATATTAAAATATATAAAAACAGAGATACAAAAGACCACATTGCCATTAAAACTACATTCAGCTCGGTCTAAAAAAGTGGTCACCCGTTTCTGATTGAAATCAATCTCAGCTTATTCTGGGAAGGCCTCGTTCCACATCCAAGTCTTCACCCGCCTCCTGAAGGACAACAGGGTGGGGGAAGATCTAACATCGCTTGGGAGGGAGTTTCACAGCCGAGGGGCCACAACAGAGAAGGCCCTGTCTCTCGTCCCCACCAGACGCACTGGCGAAGATGGCGGGATCGAGAGCAGGGCCTCTCCGGAGGATTTTAATGTCCTTGATGGTTCATAGGGGAGAATTTGTTCAGACAAGTAAACTGGGCCGGAACCGTATAGGGTTTTGTAGGTTAAAACCAGCACTTTGAATTGTGCTCGGAAACTAATTGGCAGCCAATGGAGCTGGTGCAACAAAGGAGTTGTATGCTCCTGAAGCAGCCAAATTAAGGAGTTATGGAACTCCAAGTACCAAGTTAACTTTACCAAGCTACCTGATCGTGCGGGCACAAGGATGAGGAAGAACGCACGGCAACTGTGAAATAGGTGAAAATCAAAAGGATTTATTTCTGGCACCAGCTGGTGGGCTCTTGCCAGCAGAACACGCTGCAATCAAGGGGCAAAAGACCCCGTCACTTCTCATACAAAGACATTTATACCCCAATGGAGTCATTTCAGTTAAGCCCACCCCTTCTTCATGGATAAAAACAATCATAATTGGCTGGTGATTACTGTTGTTTACATGACATTTCATTAATCCAATAAACAGTGCATTTTCATTAGCATCACATCTTTAAGTCACACCTATGAATGAGAACAATAGTCATTTATAAGTTAGTCCTTTCTCACAGTACAGCTATCAATCTTGAGTCTCTAATGTCCCTGATTTGAAACATTGACTTCCAGGCTCCGTGCCAGCAACGGAGGGGGTCAGACTCTCTGTCCTGCGCAGTGCTTTCTTTATTCGCATTAAGTTCTCCCATAGCACAATCTGTACTGCTTTTTACCCATCTAGCCTATGTTATCTCAAGTCAGGCACAGGGTGTATTAGAATGCTTCAATCACAGTGTTATTTTCATATTGCAAGTGCCTGTCTGATTCTTGGCACAGGAACCCGCATTTCAAAGCTAAACACGCATGTAGCATCACTCTCTGACTGTACTTTTTGCCCGGAAAAGTACCAAACCCGCTTTATTCCCTGTACCCCGCTCCTGTTAGTAATCTGGCTGCCGAGTGTTGGACTAATTGCAGTTTCCGAGCAGTCTTCAGAGGCAACCCCACGTAGAGAGCGTTGCAGTAGTCCAGGGGTGCCCACACTTTTTCAGCCTGCGAGCTACTTTTAAGAAAACCAAGTAACAACAATCTACCTGCTGCCCCCGCGTGCTCCTGCGCTTGCCACTTTGGAAATCCTCAAATATTGTGAAAATGTGCTTGCTAGTGCAAAGATGAATGCACGACAAGGCATGGAATACTGATGGCTGTGTGATCCAAACATGCTTACTTGGAAAGCCTGGCAGGGAAATTCCGAGTTCAGTGTGGCCTACTTCATGAAAAGTCAGGTGTGGGCGTGAAGCCCTAACAAGCCGATAAACAGCAAACATAATGGGAAAGGTTACCTGAGAATAAAGACCTGAAGATAAGACTCACCTGACTGATTAGGCCTTGTTCTCTGGCTCCCTCTCCTGGATCACACAGAGATCATTATGTAGCCTTTAAAACAATGAACATAGTTTGCATGTTCAAAATATTCAAGCTGTTTGTTTATTAATCTACAGAAGCCAATCTTAACCGGAAGTGCTGGAGGTTTTTTTTTAAAAAGTCTCTTGATTTGTGATTCCAATACACTCATACTACCATTTCTTTATTTAAAAATCTCTTTGAATTTGATTTTGTAATGTGGTCTCACACTGCACATGTTGGTCCACTTTTGCGGATTTAATTATTTAAATAATTGATTAGACTTGATTTGAAATGTTCTCTCTAGGAATCCTCTCAGGTTGGAGCTACACTGCTATATAATCCAGTTTCTGAATCCAGATTATCTGCTTTGAACTGGATTATATGAGTTTACCCTGCTATATAATCCAGTTCAAATCAAATAATCTGGATTCAGAAACTGGATTATATGGCAATGCAGATAGGGCCTAAGTCCTCTATTCAACTTCCTCCAGTCATGATGGAGGACCTAGCTTTCCTCACAACTGGAAGCTCACTAAAACTGATTTACAGGATGGTTTGTTCAGTGTTACCAATAGTTTTATGGAGTTAATTGATTTAAATTGACAGATAGAGTGCTGTGGTTTATCTCTGTGTTAACAGATTGATATATGAAGGATTTTGTGGTGCATATTTAATATTTGTATCCAATTATTGTATATACCCAGCAGGGCCGTAGCCGGGATTTTGATGGGGGGCTGAGTTTGGTTCGGGGGGGGCTGAGACTGGGTGGAAGAGGGTCCAGTGTCGATGGTCCACTGTCCTCCAAACTGCACCAGAATGTAGAGTGGGCCATGGGGTCTCTGTGTGCCAAGTTAGGTCTTCATCAGCCATTGCTGTGGGTCACTGTGGTCTCTTAAAGTGAGTGAAGGTACTGCAAGTCTCATTATCCATGGTACAAACTCTTGAAAACCCCAACAGGATGTAGAGGGGGTCATGGGGGCTCGGTGTGCCAAGTTTGGTCCTGATCAGTCATTGGTTTGGGTCACAGTGCACTCAGGAAGTGAGTGAAGGTACTGCAAGTCCCATCGTCCATGGTCCATCCTCCTCCCAACAGCACCAGAATGCACAGTATGTCATGAAGACTCTGTGTGCCAAGTTTGGTCTTGATTAGTCATTGGCTTGGGTCCCAGTGCACTCAGGAAGTGAGTGAAGGTACTGCAAGTCCCATCGGCCATGGTCCATCCTCCCCCCAACAGCACCAGAATGTACAGTATGTCATGAAGACTCTGTGTGCCAAGTTTGGTCTTCATTAGTCGTTGGTTTGGGTCCCAGTGCACTCAGGAAGTGAGTGGAGGTATTTCAAGTCCCATCGTCCATGGTCCATCCTCCTCGCAACAGCACCAGAATGTACAGTATGTCATGAAAGCTCTGTGTGCCAAGTTTGGTCTTGATTAGTCATTGGTTTGGGTCCCAGTGCACTCAGGAAGTGAGTGAAGGTACTGCAAGTCCCATAATCCATAGTCCATCCTCCTACAAACTGCACCAGGATGTAGAGGGAGTCATGGGGCCTGTCTGTGTGCCAAGTTTGGTCCTGATCCATTGTTATTGGGGATTGTAGTGGTGTCAGGAAGTGAGTGAAGATATTGCATCTCCCATTAAAGCGGTTTTGGTACTTTGAGCAGGAGTACAGTCAGAGAGTGATGCTGCACACGTGTAGAGCTTAGAAAAGTGGGTTTCTGTGCCAAGAATCAAGCAGGCACTGGCTCCGTGAATGTAACACTATGATTGGTGCTTCTAGCCCATGTTGTGATTTGCCAAAGTACACCCCGTGCCTAGCGTAGATAACGTAGGCTCAGATTGGCCAAAGCAGTACAAAGCATGAGGTTTGTTTACCTTAGTGCCAAAAGGATAAGAACAGAGCAGGCGCAGAAGGGTCTGCCCCCCTCCTTTGCTGGCAGAGAAAGAGGCAGAAGCAAATGTTGCGCATGACAGATACAGAGCTTCTCCCTGGCAGACGCCCAGGACGTTTCTGTAGAATTGTTGCAAAGCGAAGCAAGGTCACTGGCCAGAGCTGATAAATGTACTGTGAGAAAGACTACCATAGAAATGTTATTTGTTCTAACACATAGGAGGGGATTAAGATGTGATGCTAATGAAAATGTTATGTTCTATTGGATAAATGAAATGTTCTGTGACACCAGCCAATGATGTTTGTGAAGAAGGGCTGGCTTTTGTGGATGCCACCATGATGGATATAAAAGCTTTGTGTTAAGAATGATCAGGGCTTTTGCCCTATAACAGCGTGTTCTGTTGGGCAACCCCACCAGCTGGTGTTAACTCAATAAATCCTTGATTTCACCTTGAGCAGGGAAGTTGTTGCGTGATTCCTCATCCTTGCGCCCGCGCGTCTATGCTGCCGTTTGGTAAGAGGTAACCTTGCCACTTGGAGTTCCATAACTCCCAATTTGCTGCTACACCATCATCCATTGTTCGTCCTCCCTCAAACCACACCAGGACGTAAAGTGGGTCATTGGGGAGGGGGGGTCTGTGTGCCAAGTGTGGTCCAGGTCTGGGATTTGTGGGGGCTGTAGTGGCCTGTGGTAAAGCGGTTTTGGTACTTTGAGCAGGAGTACAGTCAGAGAGTGATGCTGCACACGTGTAGAGCTTAGAAAAGTGGGTTTCTGTGCCAAGAATCAAGCAGGCACTGGCTCCGTGAATGTAACACTATGATTGGTGCTTCTAATCAATGCTGTGATTTGCCAAAGTACACCCCGTGCCTAGCGTAGATAACGTAGGCTCAGATTGGTCAAAGCAGTACAAGGCGTGAGGTTTGTTTACCTTAGTGCCAAATGGATAACAACTGCGCATGAGCAGAGGGATTCTGGCCCCCTCCGTTGCAGCTGCGGTAGACTTAATCAGAGAAGCTACCAAGCTCACACTAGGGAGAGCACTTACAGTAAGAGTACCACATCATGTCAAAGCATTGTTAGATTCCAAAGGTCCACGCTGGCTGACAAATGAGAGACTGACTAAGTATGAAGGGGTTCTCTGCAATAATCCCCTCGTTTCCTTGGAGATGTGCCCCATGTTAAATCCTGCTACCCTTTTACCTAGCCCCTCAGAGCCCTCAGAGCATGACTGCATAGAGACAATGGACTTGGTTTATTCCAGTAGGCCCGATTTGCGTGATTTCCCTTGGGAACAGGTAGATTTAACCCTTTACACAGATGGGAGTAGTTTCATAAGAGAGGGAGTGCGTTATGCTGGCTATGCTGTCGTTACCTGGGAAGATGGGGTTCTCGAGGCAGAACCATTGCCCCCAGGAACGTCGGCCCAACTGGCTGAGCTAATTGCATTGACTCGTGCTTTGAAACTAGCGGAAGGACAAAGGGTTAATATCTATACTGATTCTCGTTTTGCGTTTTTAACGCTGCATGCTCATGGAGCACTGTGGAGGGAAAGAGGCTTTTTGACTTCTGCTGGAAAGGCTGTCAAATATGCAGATGAGATGTTGGCTTTGTTGGATGCTGTTTGGCTCCCTAGTAAAGTTGCTGTTATGCACTGTAAATCACATCAAAGAGAAAATGACCCAGTGATTCAAGGGAATAGGTTAGCGGATTTGACTGCCCGAGAAGTAGCTATGCAGAAACCCACACCTGTAATGTTAAATCTCACTGACTCAGGACCCAAAGTGGAAAGGTGTCATTACACTAGACAGGAAGAGGAATGGGCCCTGAGCGAGGGAGGAGAATGGAAAGAGAGTTTCATCAAAATGCCAGATAACCGCGTGTTTGTCCCTAAGACAAAAGCGTGGCACATAGTACAGTTTTACCATGAGAACACACACTTAGGAAGAGCGCCCTGGCAGCGCTCCTGGAGA